>JAQGBH010004977.1:0-15403 GCA_034698265.1 Sminthurinus aureus
AATCAGCGTCAAAAACTTCGTCGGATAGTATAGGTTTCATTTTAAAAGCCGCGTCACACCCCGAGTACCTCCATTGTGAGCAACATAACACAACAGACATGAGCATAATATGCGGTTTATGGACTGTGTAATAATGTTTAAAACAAGATTCAAGTTGATTCAAATCGTGTCTTGATTCTTGTCCTTTAAAAAAATCTTAAATCAGAACCTGCATTCTTTGTACATATTATGTTGTAGTTTGTGTTGAATGTTGAATGTTGAGTGAGTTTATCTATTCTGTATTCTATATGCACAGATGGTAAAAAGCAGGGATTTCTTATACCTTTGGCATGATATGACTCAGACACATACATTTGATACACACTGTAATAAACAAGAGATAGACATACTATAAATAAGTGAGTACTTTATCCATTTGAAATTTGAACTAATGATCCAGTCTTCAGTGTACAGTGTATGATGTTTTAGATCAACTGCACGCAGATGAAAAGAGTGTATTCGTATTCATATTACCAAGTATTTGAAAGTAAAAGGGATTTAGATTTTAGGTGCTGTTGTCTGTGGTGTGTTTTCTGTTTGACTACCGATTAAATATCATACAAAAGAATGCTGTTCCTGTATGTACGAGTAATGCTTTATGATTGCACTGAAATCCGAAATGTGCTCTGCAAATATCTATCTAGAATCTAGATATCCAAGAGAGAGAGAGAGATACATTTTTATATTCATATTCATGTGTATCTAGTATCTAGAAGATGATGGATTTTTACCTTCATTTCCTTCCATTACTTTGTACTAGGCTATGGACTTTCCATGTCCAATATCCATTGTCCGTGTTTCACTCCACCCTAAACAACTTGAACGTCAACGGTGTACCTCGACGATCTACGCTGTATGATGAAGACGATGACAATAAAAGGAATGCCAGTTTCAATTCACTTCAATCCAATCCAATCCAATTTCACAGCCATTAACTTTACACACTAACCTGCTGAGTCGGAGGACGCGTACACATAAATTCTATATTATATAATATATTATATTCTAAACATGATGTAAGACTCTTTTTTTATCATAGAATAAAAACCAAACCAAACAACCGAAATGTCATAAATTATTAATTATCAATTATGAATGATAATCCACTACCTACTGCCTAGTGCCTGTTTTTGACCAAAGCCGCATTACAGTACTAAATTCAAAATTAATAGTTACAGCTTCTCGAGTCTCGAATCTCGAGTTATTATTGAAAATTGTGGTGTGTGTGTTTGAATGGTGAATGTCAAAATTCAAAATGAACCGTGTAATTATGGTTGTTTTTTTACATCCTTTCTGGTTCTTAATTTGAATCTGGTTCTTACATACAGATATTCATGTGCCTAGCGACCAATGTCTACATCTATTTATATTACACTAGATTCTAGATTTAAATGGAGTGCGCTGATGGGCATACGGCATAAGGCAGACGCAATATTCTATTCATACGATGTACAACACAATGGACAAGGTTTAAAAGACAAATTTGGAGTCCTGAACATGTTGTTTTTGTTGTTGATTGTTGGCTAATCCAATAAGATTAGATTGGATTACTTTGACTATTACTCTTCTGATTCATCTTCTTCTGCATTCGTTTCCCTCATCACATTATTCACTATTCGATTCTCTTTTTGACTTTTTCAAGGTGAAGTGTAAAACGTTTTTCCGCCTTCAACTTTTTCTTGTTCCTCTGCCTGTGATTTTGACTCTGACTCTGACTCTGATTGTAGAGGATCATTAGTCAGATTCAGAATCAGATTCAAATTCAGATTTCGTAGGCATGATTATTTTCTTATACTTTAAAATGCAAAAGTGTAGGTAGTTTTAATATTATTCATTATCCTTCTGTATCTAATATATAATAATATAGAATATCGTATAGGCAGACGAAATCCAGCAGGTGAGTTGTACAAAAATTTGGACACGGCTAATAGATTTTATTCATGCACATTGTACATCTTAAATACAATCACAGCCATCGCCATCACCATCATCATCGTCAGATTTCAATGCTGATTCTGGATATAAGCAAAACAGAGTAACAAGAAGAAGACGAAGAAGAAGAATCACAAGTCACAATTGGGATTGATGATTGTTGATGAAGGGCAAGCAGCTAATAATTTTGTTATTATAATTCATTAAGTTGTTTCTTCTTCTTCCTTCAGCCTCATTCACAATTCACAATTCAAAATTCACAGCATCGTCATTACCATCAAGCATCAAGCATCAACCTACAGCCAACAAAAGACAAGGTACAGATGAAAATGAAACTACTCCCTATAATTCTCTCTCTCTATTCTGTCTTGTTTCTTTTGATTTTTGATTTGAATGTAAATCTGAATTTTAATTTGAGGTAAATTCCTGAATTTTAGGTACATTCTCATTATACATTCCGATTCAGATTCTACATTCCATTTAGGTACACATTGTGCTTGAACACAGATATTTTTTGTATTCTGGATTCTGGATTATAGAAAATCTTAAATTTTCGCTGCTTTGATTATTTTGTAATGTACATCTAAGGTGTCCAGTTAAAAAGAGAGATGAGGGAGAAAAACAAAGATCAAAATACAAGTGACGACTGACGAGGAGGTGATCCACCTTAAATTCATTACAGGATTCTTTTTCTATATCACATTTGAATTTTGGATTTTGGATTGAACTTGACAAACTAAACACCAGACCTGTTTAAAGATCTTTTGAGCTGCTTCATTTTCTACTCTCCAATCCTTTGTTTATTGTTTATTGTTTCTTGTTTTGTCATTTGTTGGCTGTTGACAAGGTGAGTCATATGGAAAAGGAAATGGAAGTGGGAAATAATGGTTGCACTACAAATGTTCCATTAAATATTTTCCTTGTCACAACCTACACACAAAACACAAAAACAGGAACAGAAACAGAAACGCACGTCATTGTAAACATAAACATTAAAAACTGAACGTACATGTTTATACATTTAGGAGAATTTTAAAAGCAAGGCGTATTTGCATACAAATTTGAAGCATCGAATGTCGAATGTCAAATTTCGAATATTGATTATTGAATGAAATCAAATGTCCGATTCATTGGATTTGGATTGGTTTTTTACCAACCTTTTAGCATTTGTACAAAATTAAAACATTCACACTTTGAGCACTTCACACCCAAAAATTTGATAAATATGCCTCAAATGTATTTATGCGGAAAAAGTTTTGGATTTAAAAAAAATTGTTTGGTTTCTCAAAAAACAACTTCATGTGATGTGGTTGTCTCGTTCCTCGTGTCTGGTGTGCTATGTTACAGTAGGCATTTGATTACTGTATCAAAAATATAGATCCGTCCATATAGTAACCAGTTTCTAGTTTCTAGTATCCAGTATCCTGGAGACGTCCCAACCCAACCCAAGTAAACTCTGCTCAATTCAACTTGATGTGTAATTTGCTGCCCTCAAGTCACTTACATTTCATGTGACACGGCAAGACATTGTCGTGTCATGTCATAACCATTAACCATTAACTTTCCAGTCACTCCAGGCATGAATACGTATACACTATACACTATACATTGTGTATGTGTATGTATGAAGCTCCATTAAAAGCAGTATACTACTGACATATTATGGTGCACAACTGTTGTCGCCTGTTTTCCTCTCATAATTTGTAAAAAGAATTCCTTGCTCAATTTTAATCCAAACATACAGCATAAAATATACAATGTACAAGGTACAACGTACAACGAAAAATGTAAAGTGCACACATGAAAACATTGCTTTTCATCAAATTACCTGCGTGTCTAGTGTCTAGTGCCTAGTGTAAAATTTCCTCATATGAACACTTGATATGTATGTAAATTTCATGTGTACAGTTGGATGTTGAGCAGGTTGTCATCTGTTTCCACATTTAAAATTGAAAGCCCGTCTTTTGTGTACTTTACACAAGGAGTGTGGAGTAAAAACGAATGAGGCAGATATGTGCAATGTAGACCTTACACTGTTCACTTTTTAGCTACACTTTTTAATAATTATCTTTGTCCAGGTTCCAGGTTTATTTATGGACAAAATGTGTCATGTGTCATATGTTTTGTGTACTGTTGTATGTATCTATGTATCATCAGTGTGGATTGTGGATGAAAATGAGTTGAAATGGTATAAAAGTGAGGGCGATAAAATGACGTGAAAACCTAACCAAACCAAACCAAACCATTGATCCAGTATAAAGTGCAGACACATTGTAGATTGTAGCATGTTTTATGCTATGTATACGTAATACGTAGCGTAGCGTCCATGTGGTTTATACTTTATACCCTCAAAAATAAAGCGCAAGCCAAATAAAATAAATAAAATTCTGACAATACAATTGACAATACGCAATACATGTGTAGTAAAATCCAATTGGATAATCTAAAATCTAATATATCTACATTCTTCATACATTCTACATACATCTCTAGCTAAATTTAGCTACTCGCATCTCATTACTCATTATGTACAGTTAATACATGTATCAGTTTTATATTTTCAACAGTAAATAACCAAGATAGAACCAAGAATCAAGTGCAATGTGTAACTATTTGTGGAGAACAAGAATTGAGAATTGAGACACGCATATGGATATTTTCATTTTCTAAGAGAATGGAGAATATCATTTGGAAGTGAGTGTGCAGTAGTATGTCATATTCCAATCCAATCCAAGTGGAGGAGTAAAAAGTTGTAGACAATAGACAGAGAGATACGCCGTATACCGTGCATGCAAGTTGTAAGTTGTGAGTTGTGAGGGGTGCGATTTATGCGTGTGCCGTCTATCGTCAATTCAACTGTTCTGCTTTCTGCTCTGTGTCATGTGTGACTGTGAGGCACATTGAAATGGGATGCATATGGTGAAGTGGAAATGTTGGATAGATCTAAACTCGAAACTCCAACTCTAATTCTAACTATAGTTGAAACTGCAAGTTGTAAGTTGCTGGTTGTACATAGGTTGTAGGTAGATCCTCAACATTACTCAGTATTGAATCCATTTCATGTGTACATTATACATCCTTCCCATTTCCATTCCCATATGAATTCAATATTCAAGTCATTCAGCTCACAACACAACACAACCACTCATTTTACTTTTCCCTCTTGGACAGCAATATTTTGCTTAATTTGATTCAACATTCAACATTGAGCTGGAGATCCGAGTGACTGGCATTGTTTTCGAGGTATTGACTGTTGACAAGTGCATCCAGTTGCACTTGTGCCTTGTTTTGTTTGTGTTTGGTGCATTCTAAATTGTAAATGGTAAATTGTATATTATATTCATTTTAATTCTGTGCATGGTGCATTACATCCCTTTTACGGTGAACAGTGAATAGTGGATGCATTTCTGTTTTCTCCAGTCTCCGTTCTTCAGTCTCCAGTGACAACCCATTCATTTTAAGTTGTAAGTGTTTCAGTGTTCAGTGCTCGTGTTCTTTGTTCTGTGTATAAACAAGAATTTTGTGCATGAATCGTGTAATGTGCAACGTGCAGCGTGCATAGAAGACTTGGAATTGACATCTCCATTCTAAATTCTACATCAACCAGGAACACAGGTGCACTTGATTTTCATTTCCATTTTCTTATGTCTCCATATTCAATATTAAACGACATTTTGAGTTAATTTCTTTGTCTTCCCACTTCAAACTCCAAACTCACTCAAAATTCAAAGCAAGTGGCGTCTCGTATCTCTCTTCAAATCTCGTCAACTTGAAACTTGAACCCGATTGAGCGATTGAAACTTCCCCCTTTCTATTTATTTATATTTAAACTGGGATTCGGATTTGGGATTTGGGATTTATTGGCAAAGGAGGATGAGAGGAATTTTGCGGGTTCTGGTCCTGGTTGCTGTAGTATAAATAAATGATGTGGAATTACATGTATCTATTATCTCAGCTTATCTTCTAATCCTCTCTTCTCTCTTTTCTCTTTCCAATTCAAACTGATTTAATTCAATCAATAGCTCAATAAATTTTCTATATATAAGTTGAGTAGTGAATTGTGAATTGGAATTTGAAATGAATACCTAAATGTAATATAAAATATAAACCACTACTACAGATGTGCATTTCACATTTTGTGCTTCATTTTCAAGTTTCAAGTGTAGACTAATAAAAGTAGTAAAGTAAGAAGTAAAAACCTTCGTTATTTTGTAGCACACATGCTACACTCTAGACTCTAAATATTTGAATGAATGATCCAATAGTAATTAAGTCAAAGGTACAGTTTAATTGGACATGATTTTATCGTATTCCCCTTCTCCTACTGAATCCTTATCATTATGTACTTAGCATATTGTAGTTCATAGTCGTGCCTTTTCAATATTTAAAAGAAAGTTCGGTTCTTCAGTCTTCAGTCTGTTGTACACTTTAATGATGGATTCCCTTAGCGGTGCTCATTTTCAGTGATGTAAAAGTTGAAGTGGAGGATTTTTCTATCCATTTCTTTTATATTATGTGAAATATAAAAATGATAAATTTGATTATTCATGTATTTTTACAATAAGATACTTGTTGAAAAAAAGTGGATGATTGGCTCATGAGTTAGGATTTACGAGCTACGAGTTGAATAAAAAGTGGAAGTTCAAGTGGTAAATAGTCAATAGTTTCTACATTCTACATTCTACATACGGTTTACAATTTACAATTTATGAATCACGAGAAAAAAATTAAATGACTTTTATACAAAAAAAAAACGTTACTACTTTTTTGTACGAGTATCTCGTGTCTAGTGTTAAAATATTATAGTAAAAACTTGTACAAAAGATGATTATGAGGAAACTAATAGCTTAATTTAAATATAAAATCATCCACTTTGCCTCCTACTTGAAAAAAAGAGTGGAGAAACTTGATATTTGATATTTTACTGACAAGAGGATAGATGATCGAGGATTGATTTGCTGAGGAGGACTTTTGCAGGAAAATGGAAACAAAATAAAATAATATAATATCTAAATTCATGTAAAAAATACTTAAAGCTCCAAACTCAAAACCCTGCACTTAAATCTCGGATTTTCTATAATATTTTGTACCATTGCCCAATTCAGTATTCTGTATTGAAAAATCGTGCAAGTAAAGTGATTAAAGATTTATCATAATTGTCATTTTCTCCCAATAAAACATGCCATTTATTTTTATGACTCCTTTTTTTTACTTGAGAATTGAGATTATGAAACTTTGGAATCATGGTATTATGGTATTTATTTTTTGTGAGTTTTTGAATGTTATGGATTGCAAATTGCGAATTGTAACTGGGCACTGTATTTATGGGTGTGAAATGTGAATTGTAAATTTCATTTTTCAATAATTAAGACATTCCCATTCTAAAGAATTTGGAGAGGGAGGGAAATCGTGACAAGAGGAGGAAATAAAAGAAATGTGTGGAAAATGAAATCTGAAGGTTTTAAGCATAAAGAAATAATTATTATTAGGACTGCATCTACATTCTACATCTATGATCTGTGCATGTGCAAAGTGTACAATGTACAATGTACAGTGTGTATTATGTATTGCAAAGCCTGTGCTGTGATGGGTTTGAGGAGGTAAAGTTTTTTTCCGTGAATCATGAATGATGAATGAATTGTACACATTTGTATTGAATCTACCAGTCTTTTATTGTTCTCACACAATTGCCCAATTTTTTCACCACCTATACCCAGAAATAGTCAAAACAAATGAAAAATAACAAACCAATGGAAAATGGATTGTAAATTGTAATGGTAACTGGTAAGAATAAATATGTCTTAAAAATCTCCTATCTTCTCAATAGTTTTCCCTTTCCTCTTTCTTCCCTTTGTCTTGAGTTTTGATTCTTGATTCTTGCTTTTTGCATTTGGATCCAAATTGATGATTGCACATAACATTCAAAATTCAAATATTAAATTCTTTCGTCTTGCATCTTGTGTTTTTCTAGAAAATGTATGTGTTGAATAAGTCAATCGTCAGTCGTCAGTCGTCAAGTTCCGCCTCAACTCTGTATAATTTGCAAATGACCATGTTTAACCATTCCTAATTCCCTGTTTTATGCTACTTTTATCTCTTAATTCAGCTCAATATGGATTTCTTAATGCATAATGCGTAATAAGTCTCAAGTTACAAGCAAAGTATAAAAAGTAATCCATGTATACCCAAAATAAACCACAATCCAATTTCACACAATTTTTTCGCCTCTCTTTTTCTGTCTACCTGTCTACCTGTCACTCATATACTGCGAATTGGGAATTATGAATTCTTATCAAAAACATTTTCCTCACTAGATTTTGTTCCTTTCCATTTTTATGAAAGGAAAGAGGATTAAAAGAAAGATGAAAGTTTGCCAAATTTTTTGATAGCATATCTATTATCTATAAAACCAAGAGAACCAGCTTCTTTTGCAAAAAAACCAAGCCTTTTCTAATCCATACAAATTTATAGAAAAACAATTTACGTCTTTTCCGACTTATTTGTTTACACAGGAAAATTCAATTATTTGGAAAATAAAGTCCTAAAATTACAATTACTTTTTATTCCGCAATCACAGCTCACAGCTCAAACTTGTTCCTTCTGTAGTAAACAGTAAATCTCTTCATTCCCAATGTGTAAGTATTAGGCACAAATACCCATCTAAACACAGTACTTAATTAAATAAGTGGCGACTGAAAACTGTACTGTGTACTTTGTACACTGTACACTGAACAACCCTGTTAATTCAATTGATACGGATAGCACTCAAAAAGTTACCAGGTATTCTGTAGTCAATTCAGTAAAATGTACAATGTACAACGTGCACACCTGAATGACAAATGACTTGTTTTGATAACACAATAAGAATACAAAACTGTTAGTCAAAAGTCAAAATTCAAAAATGTTATGTTTGTTGGGAGCTGGGAGGCTCGAGCACTACAATTCAAATTTTGAATACATGTACAATCTAGATGACTAAATTTACTTGTAGTTGTGTGATGACGATGAAACATGACACATGACAGGTTAATCTAAAGGAGGAGGAGACGCATTGCGTGTATTTAATATTTAGTGTATCAAATCTACTCACGTGTGTGTTCTTGAAAAGGGGAATGAAAAGCTAAAAGTATGATGTCTGTTGTCTGGTTCAAATGAATGTGTCGACCGTCGACCGGAAATGAGACGAGAAAAATCCATAGTGTGAAAAAATATAAATGATTCAAAAGAAGTCAAGTGCTCGTATAAAACGGGTCAACAGTAAAAAAATCATGTGCAGTAATTGGTACATGTGACATGTCTCCAATTAAAATCATGTGCATTATACATTGTACAGTTCTTCTTCATACTTCATACTTTGTATGCATATAATTCGTGGGATGTCGGATCGGATTCGTTGTAGATATCAATATTATTTTTGTATGTGCGTGTGGCTGATTTGTGATTTGTAATTTGTAATCACATCATACAAATTTTGAATGACTTACTTGGCATCTATTTGATATTTGAAACTTGAAATCCTACATCCTACATTCCAGATTTGAGCTCTACATCTGGGATATTCCCATTTTGACTGATCTGTCATACAAACTTCACATGTAATAAACTGCAAGGCACAATTTGAAATGGGGATAATTCAGAATATCAAATTACCGCATGTCAAACGTCAATAATCCATATTCCATAGCTCAAACACTCTTCTGATCGATTACTCGTACATTGTGCTTTGTACATTGTATGTTGTTCATTCATTCATTTATGTAGTCATGAGTAAGTTTGAAATTCTAAATTTGCTGACGGCTAAAACTAAAGGGCATAATGTTCACTGTACACTTTACACTTTACATTGTGCACTGTACACTGTGCGCATAGATAATGGATAATAAACGTGAAAAATGAATGATTACCATTCCCAACTAAATTTATTCATTAATGAGATGAACATTCAACAGTCAACGGACCAACGACCAAAGACAAAAGGAGAAGAAGAAAAACAGAACAAAGTGAATTGTTCATTCATTCAGGAACTGAATTCTGAATTCGCATGTACTTTGCATTTAGTATTTAGTATTTGGTGCGTATTGTGTATATACAAATTGACAATGTACCGTGTACAATGTCTAGTGAATGCATTTGGCATTTGGAAATGCGTTTATTATTCTCTGCATGTTATACTATCCTCGTAAATGTATACGTTGTGCTTGGTGTTTCTGTTTATTCTCACTCTTCATGTAGAATGTAGAGAAAAGAGACAGAGTCCAAACTCAAAATTCGAAATTCAAAACTGGCAAATTCCAAATGTGTCTCTATTTACGACAATGATTATGGTTATGATTATTACTATTACAAAACAATGTAACTCACACACAGTGTTTTATGGTTTATGGGATGAATATGTATCAATGCTCAATGGATTTTGCATATGTAACATAGGCACGCACGTGGAGTATGGAGTATGTGATCTCATCTCACCTCAGCTCTTCTCATTTCATTTCAGCTCCAAATTCCAAATTCATCTCTGGGCGTTTGCCGCAGAGAAATTTTACTACAACATTTTTATGAATGATACCTACTTCAATACATAAGTAATAAGTACATGCAGCATTCTGGTATCATTTACCATTACCGGTATGTGCTACGATATGTGATGTGATGTATTATGCTCTATAAAAAATTTTACATCTCAAATTTCCTTGTGTCTTGTGCACAAAATTTACATGGGTAATAGTTTTTCCCCTGCTTTGTTTTTATATCATTTTTGGTTACACAATGAGATCATTTCAACTGATTTGAACTGTTCATAGTTAATTTAATACTTAATGTCACTAGTCACTAGTCGCTGGTGCTTTGGTACTGTTTTCTTCTCTAAATTCTAAACTCTAAATTCTAAGCACTTTGCGTAGTAAATCTGAATTCATAATTCATAATTCACCTCTTGAGTCTTGAGGCTGTAAAAACAGTTTGTAACAGTTACATTTTACATAAAATGTTGACAACTGAAAATGGCTGATGACTGAGCTAAGTAAAGTTGAAGTTGGAAGTTTGATATAAAAAAATGAAGATAAATTGCTAAAGTAATAAGCATGACTTGAATCATGAATGTTGTATGAAGGTTTGGGATTTTGGATAACATTTGGTGAAAATTTGAACCTGTTACCTGTTGATACTTGAGACTTGAGAGTTTAGAGTTGAGGAGATAAATTAGAGTGAATGTGACATTGCACTGACTAGAACAGATTTACAACAATTACAGGACATTGGGACAATTATATGATGCCATGTGTGGGAGTTTTGTTCGTGTTTCGTATGGTCAATTTGACGCTATTTATTTGGCATTTGGCCCTTTGATATTCAGATAAATAGATGTGCGCTTTGTGTTTTGAGTTTTGAGTATTGAATATGCGTATTCCAGTTTTATTATACTGCTTTTGTTTAGGGACTTTGAGGATTTTGGACTGTATTTTAATTAGACAAGAAGAGTTATGTTTATTGTCCATATTGATGCTGTAGTTTGTGCTGTGGTGCATTGTGCATTATAATTCATCGCCATTAACAGGGCATAAAAAACTAAAACGAAAAAATAATTGCTGAATGTGGTTTCACTTTTAGTTTTAAGTTTTGAGTTCATGTAGATTGTAGATTGTTGATGTATGTTGTATGTTATTGCGAAGTATCTTCATAAATCCTGGGATTTCTTCATAGTCATTTGACCAATATAAATATTCCTTCATGTCATATGTCTCTACTGTCTTTCAAAGTGTGAATTCTATTTCAAATTTCAAATCCTTGTGAATTAATTGGAATTGATGGGTCTATATTTTATACACGTTACACATCAAACATCAGCTTCATGTCACTAAATTCTAAATTCAAAAGATTCTATAGAGGAGGTGACAAATGAAGTCACTGTCCAAAATCTAATTCTGCAAAACAAAATGAAAAGTAACGTTTAGAAAAAAACATTCTCATTCATTCAAAATTCAAAATCTCAAAGCAATAGGCAAAAGGCAAAAGATTTTTTGCATAGAGTAGAGAGCAATAGTAATTTATCATTTATTCCATTTTCAATTTCCATTCCATATTCCATATTCACAAATTACAATCAGCATGCAAATAGAGGTAAAACGTAATGTGTATTCCTTTTCCTAATACGTGAAGCTATTTGGTATTTGCTCTTTTCTTTTTTGCACAAATTACAAATTACGTGATGTTGATGACGATGCCAGCAGAACAGATATTACATATTACACATTATACATGCATTCATGTGTGCGTTCAGTATTTAGTATTTACTATTTACTATTTACATATGCACATATATAGGCAAGAGTTATGTAGGATTGCAAGTTGCAAAATCCTCGTCGTTTATCTTTTCAGATTGGATTGACTTTTTACGAGATACAAAGAGAGGGAACGAGAGAGGGGCAGAGAGAGAGAGACTACGAACTACCACTACTGCAAAATACTTGAATCTTGAATCTTGAATCTTGAATAACTTGAGAGTTGATACTGCAGTTAGTCATTCAATTCATATGAAAGCAAGATGAAAGAAGTTTTGCATTCAGAATTCAGAATCGACTCTTCTTATTACAAACTATCTACAAACTACAAACTGCAAATTTCAAACTTCAAATGTATGTAGTTAGTGCACCAACACCAACACCAACACGATAGATGATAGAAGAGAGTTTAGAGCTTAGCATAATAATATAGCATGTAAAACATTCATTCCTTGACCATTGGTCACCACCACCACCACTACTACCACTATCATCATTGGATCACAAAGTCATCATCATGTGTAATATGTAATATGTAATCTGTACACCGTGGACTCACACAAACTATAGCTAGCTCTGCTTGCTCCTCACTTGTTTTGTTTCATTTTTTATGACTACTTATTACTGTTGTGGCTCTAGTTATTACATTTTACCTCAAGTTTTCCTTCGTTGTACATTTTACACTGTACATTGGAGATTCAATCGAATTGAACTGAATAAAAAAAGTTTTGTTTTACTGTTATTTGTTATTACTATCTAGTATCTGTATTCTGTGCACCTAGTATCTAGTGTGTGTGGATTTAATGGATTTTTTTTATCTCCGTCTTATTACACAGAAACACAACTAACACACTGACAGACATGTGACTCAAGTGTAAAGTGTAAAACGTTTTAGTTTCATTTCTCTTGTGAAAAGATCAACAGCATCCAATCATTGGACATTGGACATTTTATATTTTATGAAAAATCGTAAAAATCCTCAAATCGAAAGTGTAAAAAACTGGAAGCAACCAATTTTTTGTGCCTATTTTTACGTTCACTGGATAAAATAGATTTGAAAAGTGAAAAGGTGAGAGCACATTGCGTGGGCTGTTTTTGCTTCGAATTTCGAAATTAATCGAAATTTTGGTAAAAAAAGTTGAACATTTTTCAGTTTGTAGTTTGTAGTTAAAGTTCGTGTTCATTTGAGACTACATACTAAAGAAAAAAAAGTGTCATATTTTCTTTTAAATGTGGGTTACATCAATATTTATTTACCAGTGTTATCAATAATTATCAGTTTGACAAATGACGGGTTTATCGTCATCAACGACCAACGAACTACGAACTACGAACTAACGACAGATCAACGAGTTTGAAATACTTGCAACATAATACATTGTTAGTGCATTATGTTTTTATAAATTGTGATAAAGTGCATTTATGTATGCCGTTATATTCTTAATATTTTTATTATTTTTTCTGTCAACGCACAAGAGAATTTTAATTTTCAAGTTTCAACAAGGTTTTGGAATTTGGAAGACCTGTATTTAAAATTTAAAAGTACTTGCATTATTTTTAGTTTTTAGTTTATTAGCATTATTATTTCACTTTGGTATCACTTAACGTTTTTCCCCAAAATGCAGCGACAATTATATTATTAATTATTATATTGGAACACACTGTATAATAAACTGTACTGTAAACTGTGTGACGTATAAAATAGAAAAAGTAGATACATAGAGATAATAGATAATACGACAGGGAGTTGAATTATGTATTATTATTTACATTTTAGCTGTAAAAACTGTAAACTGTGCCAATGAACGATAAAAAAATTTGAAATGGTTAATGGATTCCATTATTATTATTATTAGTTATTAGTATTATCGTTATTAGACAGAAAACATGACATTTTTATTTTTTATGCAGGGAGAAGGAACACAGGAGCCATGCATTTAGTTAGAACCCGTAAATTGAAACAGGTTTATCCATTAATTTGAGGATCTTTCAGTATTTCAGTAGACAAAATATCTACAAAATATGTAATGGAATGTACAGATATTTGGTCTAACAACCACAACCATATCATATCAACCGAAGAGGATTTTGGACAGACTGTTTCATGTGGTTTTACATAATACATAATATTGCATTGCAAAACCGTTCTTCGTCTTCTACTTGTTCTTCCTGTTGTTGCTTATATTTTTTGTATGTCTTTGTATCACATCACCAAAGTGACTGATGGTTGCTGCCGTCATAATAAATGGCCAAGATCCAAGATCTATGTAATATGTAGACTTCAATATAGTTTCTATATTATTTTTCCTACATGTTCTAAAGTTTCGTCAGGGATTGAGTAAAACTGAGAAGACTCCAGACTCTAGACTCAATCTTCTAAATCCAGTATCCAGTATACAGGGAAAGAATAAAGTTGTCAGTCATTTTTACTAGTCTTCTTCTTTATCTTGTTCTATATGCTGTATCATCTTTTCCATGATACTCCCACCCTCTTGAGCAAACAGTAGAGTCTGGATAATCTACATTTTGCAGAGCAAGTCACACACACACACAATAATATACACAATACGCAATATACCAAAACATATTTGTTTACAAAGAGCTCCAAGCACCACACATCGCACAAGTCACTAGACAAACAGACAGAGATAAAATAATATAAACAGTTCTCGTCATCGTTATTTTATCACATGGTACAAAATATAAAATAACATCCAACTTTTAGCACGGAATATTATGGAATATAATACACACTGTATCGTATTCATTCTGTTTTAATACAAATTTTAAGCATAATGCAGCTCAAAGTATAAAGATATCTGTAACAGTTTAGAGTTTAGCAGATAAATGATTATTATTATTATTATTATTATTAAATATTATTATAGGAAAAAGTAAGCAAAAACGGCCCATTTCATTCATTCATTTTACTTGTGACTTGACCATTTTATTATTATTATTATCATCATTATTATTTTTTACTTTTTATTAATCAGTAATCATTCATCTCAACTCTATAAACAGTTCATAAAATCTGTTTGCAGCTCCTTGCAATAAAATTATAAACTTTATAAAGTATACATTGTACCATAATATTGTAGATCATAATAAAATGTAACAACATTATAAAATATCGAATATACAATTTACATAAT
>JAQGBH010004978.1:0-15396 GCA_034698265.1 Sminthurinus aureus
AGATAAAACGAGAAATTTTTTAAGCATACACTAGATAAAACAGCGTTTTTGGCGTTCCGTACCCCCACTTTTCTTTTCCGAAATTCACCCCTGATAATGATTCATAATAGTGTTAGCCAGACAACAGCCAATAGCCATGCATATGATACACAAAGTATTTTTCATACTTTGTTTTACATCCAATACCGGATGAAAGGAAAGGAAGAAAACATGAATATAAACCAAAATGTACTATTTATAGTGCATATTGTATATTGTATATTGTATAGTGCATGATGTAGTCGGTAGTTGGTATAATTTCTCTAGTTCTCAAGTCAAGTCAAGTCAGTACAGTGTACAGTGTCATGTGTCATTCTTTATTATGCACATAATGCACAAATGTTGTAACTTGTAAACGTTGACTGTTGACTGGAACAACGGAACAACGCCATGTCTATGTATATGTGTATGTGCGTGCATGTGTGTGAAAACGCATAAATATAAATAAACTGTACGTAGAACAGAGGATGACAATGACAACGACAACGACACGGAGAACGTGAATGAAAACGAGAACGAGGGAGAAATAGAATATAGAAAAAAGGAGGAAAGAGGAAAGAGGTGACGAGAAAATTACAACCATGTTTTTCACTGTTTAATAATGTTACCGACATCCGACCGATCCGACCGGTCCGACATCCGACATTGCAAACCAAAATGAAAACGACAACGACAGCAACAACGGACGACCTCCCGTCCGACCATTGTTCATCCGATGGATAAATGGATGGATCTACTCTCTACTCCTCTACTTTTCTACTCCCAAGCCAATCAAATATTGCTATCTCACCCAACACGCATGTATCTGTCTAATAAAGTATAAATGACAAAAGGATTATGTGGGACTTGGACGCTGTACACTGTACACTGTACACACACAATGCAGAATACACAGGAGACTTGACGGATATTTTGATGCGTGTGGGCTTCACATGGTAAAGATAAAGAGGAACAATGGCAACGAGATATTGTACTAAAGGAAATTTAGCAAATAGCAAAAGGGCTATAAAATTCAAATATGGAATCAACAGTCTACAATTTACATCCAAATCTGTATCTGTATCTAAATCTACATCTACATCCGACGTCCAATTTCCAATTCCCAATTCAACTGATAAACTATAGATATCCACGAGATAGTCGATAGTAGATAGTAGATACGAGATACAAATCATACACTAAATATCAGCTAAATAGTAAATAGTAAACAGTAAACAGTAAATATTGTACACCACACCCCTGTCTTCATTGTGTGTTTAGTGTTTAATGTTTAGTGTCTAGAGTCTAAAGTCTAGAGTCTAGAGTTTATTGTGTACGCACAATCAACTCGTTTCTCATTTCGCATTTATTACCCGATTTTATAGCTCTAGCCTTTCTCCACGGACCACGAACCACGAGACATGAGCCACAAGCCATCAAACTCGGATCGTATAATTAGTAGACACTAGACAGTAGACAGTAGACAGTAGACAGTTCATCCTTCTTTATCTACACGTGGAGAAATCCACCCTGAAAACTGAAATACACATGAGATCCGCATGTACCTTGATGTAAAAATGTGCGGTTGTTGGTTGTTGGTGAACTGGACCATTCAAAATTGAAACTTGAAAATTGCACATATTTTGTTTCCAATTAGATTATAAATAGCTTTTAAGATGGATAAAATAAACATTACTTTGAACTTTGAACCACAAACTAGGAACAAAATTGGAACTCTGACCTATGACACTTTCAAAATTGAAAATTGGGAATGCAAAATATCAGAGAAAAAGCACTCATTCATTCATGTGATACGTGAATGATGGTTGATGGTGTTTGAGCCATTTCTAAATGAATGTAAGAAAATCAGGTGCTCTTTTTCTCTTTCCTCGCCTTCATAATTTACAGTAATGTTGCTATACATGATATGCGGTAAATGATATATGATAAATGTTGTATAATATAGTTAATAGTGTCTGGTGAAATGAGCCATTGTTGGTTTTGCTACTAAATTGCTCCTTTCAATTTTCAACTGTAGACTCAAGACTTGAGCCATTCAACATTCAGTATTCAGTCGTCTTCATTCTTTCTTTCTTGTTTTATGTGTGTATTTTGTATTATGGATTATGGATGCTGGAACAAGCCATTAAAAATATGGTCATTTTAAGGGACAAGAGAAGACGAAGAAAAAGATGCTCATTTGCATTTATACAGTTTAAAATTTAGAGGTTTTATCACATGGTCACAATTCACAGTGCACAATGCAATGGTTCTCTTCATATTCACAGTAGAGAGTAGTGGATTCTGCATTCTCAACATATCTTTCTCTAAACACTAGACTCTGGAGTATAGAGGCTGTGGGTACTTGATACTTGATACTGAGCACATTTGCACTTTGGTAATATATTACAACATAAATATCATCCGTATATTTCATATTCATTTGCCCAACGTCCAACTTCCAACGTCCAACATATACAGATATTTATTTGCATTTTAACTCACATATGAAATATGCACCTATGTTCAATCTTCATGATTCTTGTTTGTACCTGAACTTTTATTCGTATTCGTATTCGTATTGGTAATTTGTAAAAAAATCCAGCTCTTTCAGTTAGGTCTGGTCTGGTCTGGTTTGGTCTGATGTGGAGAGTGCGAAACCCCTGGGTAGAAAATAATTTTTATGCTAGTGAGTGAGTTGTGCTCCTGGTCTGCTCATGTTCTCCTCTTCTCCATTTCCATTGGTATTGAGATTGGGATTGGGATGAAGGTGCACCCAGGGGTAGATAGTAGATGGATATTCTCTTCTCTACTCTCTACTCTCTGCACATAATTTACCTAATAAATAGTTAATGGCTGTGGAAAGTGACTGGCTCTTGCTCTTAATTCTTTCCCTTTCACACTCACTCACTACTCACTACTCACAAGTCACAAGATGCTGGATACCGAATTCAGGATTCTACATTCTAGACACTAGATTCTAGACACATTTGTGTAATAGATTGCAGATACATGAAGAATGAAGAATAAAGAACGAAAGAAGGAAGAATTCCATTCTGCCAATGCCAATGTCCATGATTCCATTCCCATTTATTTCTATTCTCTCCCAAAGTGAACCAAACCAAACCAAGGCAATTCAATCTATCTGACTCAAACAACACAAAGAAACGTCTACCGTCTACAACTCTCACGGATTACTCCAGACTCAAAGCTCAAAGCTCAAGACTCAAGACGCTGGATTCTAGATTCTAGATTCAAGTAACTGGCTGATTTTGACTCAAAGTGTGTACAAAATACAAAATACAATTTGTATTTTCTAGACAAGAGAAAACCACACTCAACTCTCGATTCTAGACTCTCAATTCTAGATTCTCGAGTACAGTACAAAGTAGAAACTCATTCCATTCTCCATTCCAGTCTCTTTTAGGAATGAGTTGTGAGGACCACTCTTTCATTCATTCAAATTTGCATTCTTGTAGCATCAACAGCATCGGAATCGGCAAAGAAAAAGAAAAGGAGAAACATAATATAATGTAAAGTCAAGTCAAGTCTGGAGTCTAGAGGAGAAGGCAGATGGATGAATGAATGTTGCTGATTCAAGTCTCAAGTCTCTAGAGTTTCTCCTTTCTTTTCTCTAATCGCTCTTCTCTTATGAATAGCATACAAAATACACAATACACAATACGCAGCAACAATAACAACAGCAGAAGCAGCAGCAAGTTGATGATGAAAACTCGCATTTGTATTTTTGTCTGTGAATTTTCAGCTTTCAACCATCAACACTGCACTGTCTACAGTCTACAGTCTACTGTCTGCCAATGTTAATGTTGTTTGTATTTGTATTTGTATTCGGATGTGTTGAATGTGGAATTATCTCTTGTTGTTTAAGAGTTTTCTTGTTCTGCCTCTTTCGATTCTACAGATCTGCAGAACTCAAAACTCAAAACTCAAAACTCAAAACTGAGATCTCTGATTCTTTTCTCCATCCAAACTCCATACATTTTATTTACGAGACGTGTGCATCATTTATATTTCATATTTAAAGGCGATGCAGAACAAGAAAAAGACGGAGAAGCAAAGAATCCTGAGAAAAATGAAAAGAGAGGTTTATGTGTTTTCTCTTTGAACTTTTGTCCACATTCTTTTATACTTTGTACTGAAATGTATACCCAAGACTCGAGACTCGAGACTCGAGATATTAGATGCACACGTCTCTTGTGTTTCTCCTCTTTTTTCTGTTTTATTGCAATTCTCAATTCTCAATCCTCTCTCTTTCTCTCTTTTGAATCTTGATGTTTGCATATACGATATACGTAAAATCGTGGGGGAAACGTAAGTATGCATGTGTGTTAAAAGTACCTTGGTAAATGTACAAAATACAGTAAAGAAAAAGAAGAGAAGACTCAAGGAACATGAATTACAATTGTGCGAGAAAAGTGTGAGAAAATGAAACAGACAATTTGTTTCATGTGTCTGCATCATTCATGATCCATGAGACATGATATACGATACACGATGCGGATCCTGATGCCGACACAAAACACACATTTTCTGTTTTATAAAGACGTTTTACGTGTTTTACAAACATCGATTATCGATCCTACATTCAGAATGCGAATGAGAATGAGAATGCGAATGCAAAGGGTAGTGGGAGCTGGAGTGCGAATTTTTCAACACTTTTGTCCCGAATATTTATGTGTAAAATGTTGACACTTCAATTTTTTGAATTTAGATGGAAAATCTCTAGAAAAAAGGGAAGGAGGAACTGGTAAAAGTTTTAGATAATTGATATTTTTACATGCTAAAACGCTTTCGGTGTACAAGCAAAACCATGGAATCAAAATGGCAATCAACAGGTTGCACATTGCACATCCATCGCGTTGCATTGAGCATTGAGCTTTCATCCAGGAAATCGCTTGCAAGTTGCAACTAGACACAGAAATGGTGTAAAGGTCCTCTAAAATAAAAAACGTTTGGAGTTTGGAGTTTGACAAATGTAAAGTTACTGGATGTCTCGCATCGGGGATTGGAAAATAAGGAAGGCATGAAGAAATGCAACGAGAAACGAGAAGGATCGAGGAGAGGAAAATCTCTAATGAAACTGAGATGGAGAAAAGAGAGACGAGCGTTGAATGTTGAATGCTGAATGCTGAACGTTGAACTGAAATGTGTGTTGGCTTTTGGTTGGTGAGTAATTAGTTTCTCATTTGGATCTGGATTTGGATAGGGATTTTGGTATTTTTCTGGCTTCTGCTTTCTACTTGGGATGCGGTGTGCTGTTGTGTTGTGTTGTGTTGTTTGTGGATAGAGCATGAAATAGACTTGATCTCCATCCATCTCCTCTATTTATTCCACATATCATGTCTCCAATCTAAAATCTCCAATCCTAAGAATTGCAGTAGGTTTGAAACTATGCACAATGCACAAACTAATTTCTAGTTTCTACACCAACGTTTCCCTTTCTGCAAAGTTCTGTGCATTTTGTCATTGTACATTGTACATTATGACTATTATCAACTATCCTTGTTTCCTCCCTCCTTCTGCTCCATTTTCCATTATACGTTCTACGTTCTACGTTCTACATACATTGTAAGTATACATGGACATTTTATGTATTGTAGATTGGAGAAATGGAGAGAGACGAGAAAACAGGAGCAGAATCTCACGACTCATGACTCAAGACTCAAGACTCAAAGCTATTAAGATTTGTAATTTGTACTCACGCAATCCCATCTTCTCCTTTGGTTTTTGGTTTGACTTTCTTGCCGCAGAATGGAGAATGGAGATTTGAATCTTTTTTGCCTCTGTTTCCCTCTCACTTGATTTCCCCTTTCCTTCCTTTTTTCTCTTTCATTTTCTTTACACAGCAAATATATGATATTATATGCTATATGCACACCAGCTATATACTATACACATTGTGCATACAATAGTTAGTGTAGCTGAAGCTGCAATGTCTTATTAGTTCTTCTATTTGGGGAAGTAAATGTGAAAAAATGTGTAAAAATCTGGCCTGGAATGGAATATGGAATGACTTGGTCTTTAGGTTTCGTACTCTTACTCTTCCTCTGCTTTGGCTTTGGGTTTGGGTTCTGGTACGGGTTCGGGTTTCATTGCAAGAATATTGGATATTTTCTACATATTACATATTACTTTGTCTCCTTGTAGTGCTCCTGATTTGCCCTCTATTTTCTATGTATGTAGATATGTAGATTGTATATGCTTTGAGCATTGAGCATGAGTACAGAATTCAGCATACAGCATACATTCTAAGGACAGGGAGTCAGAGTCAGACAGAGATGGAGAGAAACAGAGTAGCGGAAACGAATGACAAAACCAATTAGTCGCTCAGCTTGGTAAATGAATTGGAAACAAATGCTCCAGTTCGTCCGACTAATAATCACTCTGATATTTTCCGTCTTGTTCCAGTGTTCCACAGGACAAACTACTTTTTCATACACAGCACACACACATATACACACATGTATTACTCATTATGTCAAATGTATCCAAGTAAAGATGAGTGATGCATACGTATGCACGTCAATATGTTGTGTGAAGAATGCGAAGATGGTGGATGGTGGATGTTGGTGCATCGTCAACTTTCCTCATATGTGTAGATTCAAGATACTTTGCCTTGGTCAACTTGATGTCTAGTTGCTCGTTGTTCGTTGTTCGTTGGTCGGGGTGCTTCTGTTGATCTCTTGTGATCCTCTCATCTTCTCATCTTGTGCTAGGATCTAGAACCTAGGATGAAAGACGAAAAGTGTATCACACATCAACCATTTTCATTCCCTCTTATCTTCTTCAGCATCATTTTCTCCTTCTTCTCCCAGCTTTTTGATGGCTTAACTAGCAACTAGAAACTAGAAACTAGCAGAAGCAGGTTTCATATTCAACATTCAACATTCTACAAGAACACATGAGCAGAAGAACAGAGGCAAATGCGTACTTACTCACATACATAATACATATGAAAAGAGGGGAAAAGTCTGTTCAGTTCTTTGGCCTAATGCAGAGAGTAGAAATTTCTCTGTGGATTCTGGACAATATGCAATATACATAATACATTCTTCCTTTTTCTTTCCTCATTTCATTCAATTCCCCTTCAAAGAATGTAAAGTCCAGAGCCCAGACTGTAGACTTGAGTGTCGAGTGTCCAATTTGCCCACACACCATTAGACATTAGACAAAGATGAAGCTGGAGCTCAAAGCTCAAAACTCAAAGCTCAAGATTCAAGAGGAAGATGACGTTGAAAATGAAGAAGTGGAAATGTGAAAGAAGGAAAGGCCAGAGTCATAATAATGATAATGATATTCCTCATTACTCACAGCACCCAAAAAATAACAGTGACAAAAAACAACAAACTCTTTGTATTTCAAATCTCACATCTCAAGTCTCAAGACAACGGATACATTTATTTATTGTATTGTGTATTTTATACGTATACAGTGTACAGTATTCACATGGCATATCGCATATTTTCTGAAGCATATGACATGACACGGCTGTGAGTTTAAGTAATTACTACAGCACACAGGAGATTGGTATTTAATAGCTATTTAAATCTAATTAGAATGAACAAATGTCTTTTTCAGATGTGCATGTGGAAGTTGCTTGTTAATTTTTGTCATTTATTTGCCTCGTTTCATCAAAGTGTGATTAGCCGTCCACAGTCCATAGAACCGTAAAATATTATTATTTTTCATTACGAATTAAGATTGGATTGAATAAATGCGAAAA
This sequence comes from Sminthurinus aureus, assembly GCA_034698265.1. Classification (NCBI taxonomy): domain Eukaryota; kingdom Metazoa; phylum Arthropoda; class Collembola; order Symphypleona; family Katiannidae; genus Sminthurinus; species Sminthurinus aureus. The sequence continues at coordinate 7,763 of JAQGBH010004978.1, forward strand.
AAGAGACAAAAACTTATTCGAGTACCTTGAGTTAAAATTTCAGCTATTGTTTGCATCACTTCAAAGTTGACATAATTTTTCTTGATAAGATTTTTCTATGCGATTGTTCATTTATCTGGAATCTGGAGATTTGTAGATTTTTCATTGAAAATTTCCCAATTCTATCGCAGTGTTTAACATTTGTGCTACAATTTGTTTCCGTTTTCAATTCTTCCATCATTCACCACACAACTTAGAAACCATGTTTAGGTTTTCTGCTTTTATTTTTTTAGTTATGAAAAAAGTGCATAAAGTGCATATATACATAAACATGTAGAAAAAGATAAAAGACGCAGAATATTTCTTTGGCTCTGTCACCAGTCACCATCAAAATTGCCGTAGTCAAGACTCAAGGCTCAAGATCCTTGTGGATTTCCTTCCTTCTTTTTTCATTTTGATTTTGATTTTGAGCTTTAGCTTTGAGACTTTAGAATTGAGATTTGAGCGTGGCACCGTGAAGTTGGTTGGAATGACGAACGACGACCAACGAGGAAACTGAAAATGAAGAGCGAACAAAAATCCCAAGAGACAACACACATTCACAATTTACATGCATTTATATATTTAAAAGGATGCCAAAATACAAAATACAAAAGCTACATGCATATCTATACGTACTTGTACTTGTATGCTTGAAATTTGAAATGCATTATACTGTACAATGTACATTGTACATTGTACATAGATCGAGCAGGACATGCATATTTGAAGACACAAGATACAAGATAGAAATTTGTAGTTAGTTTGCCACGTACGAGTATTCTTTTTCATGCATGCATACATAATTTATTATTAAACCGTGCCAGACCCACTGCCAAGCGAAAGGAGAAGAAAAAAACGTCTGCACTCTTTATTCCGTAGTCTGTAGTCTCTGTCTGTGCTGAATGTTGTTTGAGTTTTGAGCTTTGAGTTTTGAGCTGACAGAGCAGGAAATTCTGCATGAGTGTGCTCACTCCTCACTCCTTACATCTCACATCTTATAGAACATGGAAGATGGCAAAATGAAATAATAGACAAGTCAAGACAAGAGGATCGAGGATAGTTTATCGGGAATAATTCTTATGAAACTTAAAACTTAATGCTCGTCTGTCCTCTCCTCTAAAAAACTCTAGACTCTAGACTCTAGACTCTAGACTTTTGACTCTACAGAATTTCTACAACTACAAACTACAAACTACAACCTATGACATTGTAATGGAGAATTTTGCATCTGTCTCACAACTCGTTGAAAAAAATGAAAATGGGAATATTTCTCTTGGTGTGAATTTTGTGACAACTTTATGCACGCGTTGCATTGATGACTTATGGATTGTGGATTATGAATGGAGAATACGGAGAAAACGTGTGGATTATGGAACTATGGAACTACGGAATATGAGCACCACGTGAAAAGAGAAAAGAAAAAAGAAGAATGAGACGCTGGCGATGCTGACACGTCGTAAAAAATCAGGAACAAGAATGTATCTACAATCTACATGAGACATGCGGAATGAAGGAATGAAGCAAGTATCTAGAATCTACATACATGGAGTAATAAACTGGAGACTGGAGAGCGGCATGCGCCTGTCAAAAATTCAAAGAGATACTCCCGAAGGAATTCAAAGGAAATGGAATCAGATGAGCTGGAAATTGGAAGTTGGACATTGGAAATTGGAAGCAACAGGCAGACTGATCGTCGTCTTCTAATCTTCACAATCCAATCCAATCCAATCTTTATCTTGACTGCTGACGACCAGAGACTCGAGACTCGAGACTAGAAACTAGAGTTCGAGTCTAATGAGGATTTTCATCTGTCCTCTTCGTCCCTGGTTTTTCTCATCCGCCATCTCAATTTCCAATGCCGATTTTTGCAGTTGACCACGAGAGAGGAAAAGTAAAACGAGAACCCCGACCACACATAACATTAATTTCATTTTACAAATGCCACTGCTCTGTGCTCTGTATTCTGTGTTTTTGTGTTGTGACTTGTGAGACCAGAAATTGACTTTTTGCTTCCTCCTCTGTTTTCTATTGACCTGGTGCCATTCCATTACCGGTGTGATGGTTGAGGCGGAAGACGGAAGACGAAGACGAAGACGAGGAGGGATTTAGAATTTAGAATCTAGAGTCTATGTGCATCTGTACATGTAAATGTTTATGTATTAGGAATAGAGAGGAGGAAGAAGGAGAGACGTGAGAGATGGAGATGGAAGAGCAGTAAAATATGAGTATGACTTTAAGTAGGAGCAGAGTGATTAGTGAGAGAGGCAAACGCATTTGTTCCCCATTCTCCGACTAATTGGTTTTGTCACAAGCTTCCGTTTCCCAATTTTTCCTCCCCCTCAAATCTCGAGTCTCGAGTCTCAAAGCTCAAAGCTCAATACCCAAAACTCTTGTTTCTTCTTTGAGAATTAAGTTTCTCTGTCTTGGGACTTGAAACTTGGAGTTTTGTAAATTGTATAATAATGTAGATAATAATATTTGAGTGTTGAGATGGTGTGGTTTGGCTGGGTTTGGTGTAGAGTTAATTCCGTAGTCCGAAGTGAAGTGCAAGGGACGCTCATATATTTTGTATTATCTGGATTGTTTTGACATATTCAGAATTAAGAGTCGAGAATGAAGGGTAATAAAGTATGGAGTATGGAGCGTTGAATGTTGAATATGGAATATGGAGCATATGTGCCCGGTACAAACTTGAGCATCAACTTTTCATCTCTAAAATTTCTACTCCACCACCAGCTTCAAAATGGGAAAACAGGAAACTTGAACGTGTAAACAGTAAACAAAATATTGTAGATTATACACTATAGATATTTCATTTACACAGCGGCATCAAATCGGCTAACAACGAAAGAACATGACAAATTCAGTGATTCAATATTCAATGATTAATTATTAACTTTTAACAGAGATTTGTTATTACCGTCATTGCGGAATTAGTTACCCATGGCAACTATTCAAAGCTGGGCAATTATTCGCGCAATGACGGTAACGCAAATTCAAATTTTGAATTATTATATTTAAATCAATTTAAATGGCAAGGCCATGGACAATTATATGTATTAGCTTGGAGTTGTAAATGCCCGCACCTGAGAGACAATTCGTGTGCGGCGTGGAATCTAACAGCTAAGTGGAAAAGAAGAAAGCACCTTCTAACAATAAACTATTGTCAATAATAAGCAAATTAAACAGTGTTCGATGTACAATTATTGCTCATTGCTTACAAATTGATGGATTGGTGATTGACGCACAGTTAAAAAAATATCATATAGCAAATATTTCATGTTTCATTTTATCCTTGAAATTCTAAAACGTTGTTTTTCTCGGAAAACAATCTCAGAGTTTGACTCTGTACTCTGTACAAAATACAAAATACATGACAGATATTTGTAGAATTTCTAAGTCTTTGTCTCTTTGATATTCTACAAAGTACAAAGCAAAAGGGGAAAGAAGGAAGCGGTTCGCACAATATACAACCTACAACAGACCACAGACTTGAAATAATTTTATCCTTGCTATTTTACTCGGAAGCAAACAAATGTTCTGAGCTCAACGTGCAACTCTGCTTTTCATTACCGTTTCTATTCTGTCACATTCTCACCTTGTCGACTTGTCACTTGTCAATCAAAAGGGTTGACTTCACTCATGCACTGTAATACGCTGTAACTTACACCTTTCCTAAATTTTCTCAATAAACTCAACTCAATTCAAACTTCATATCCAAAGGAAAGGATTCAAGCCGAAATTGAAGATTAAACCTCAAATCTACAATCCTTTTCTTTTTGTTCACAAGTTTTAAAGGACTGGGCAGAGTCAATGACGGTATTTTGTATGTTATGCATGATAATTTTACAAAAATCAAAAATCCTTTGAATCCCTAAAACCTAAAACCTAATATGTAAAGGAAATTGGAAATCGGATTTTCTTTGAAAAACTCAAATCACAAATGACACTCTTTGTCTTGTATTTATTTTCCGCTCTGGTTCAACATGAATGAAAAACCAACATCTAAAATCAAACGAAAGGGGTGGAGAACAAGTCACTGTTCTGGTTTTCATTTTGCTATGAGCTCCATATTTTCATTTTCTACGTTTCATATGATTCTTTTCCGACTTTCGACTTGCGACACTCGGGCCATTTTAATTTCTACTGTAAGCTGTATTAAATTTAAGTTGAAAGTCAAAGGGTACTTGAAGTTTTTGATGTCTAAGGTCAAGAAAAAATGCAAACAATATTAGATATTTATCTGTAAGTCGGTAGTCGGCAGTAGATTTACATACAGACTGCAGACACCCACCACCCACTGATTTTTCACCTCTGGAAAGCGAATGAAATGCATAGATATGAATGGGAAGTGCTCCTGTCAATCAAATTCAAAATGAAATTCACAGAATATAGAATCAAGAATCAAGATCAAAAGGGATCAAATCTGAAGGATGAAAAGTCTAGCCTAATTTACTCAAAAGTGGTACTTGCTTTTGAACAAAGTGCGACAAAACCCAGAACATGGAATACGGAATACCGACTTGGTGCATCCAACATCAAAGTTGAAAGTTGAAACAGCAGCCGGCTTAAAAGTGACAAGTGAAAAGTGACAATCATCATGATAGTGAGTAATCAAAGTCATTATTACTTTGTCTTTTGCGGTTTCCTCAGTCCTCACAGCTAAAAAGTGTGCAGAGTTTCAGGAGCAAAACTCACTCACACCCTAATTTTTCCAAAATGTACAAGTTATCTCTAACTCTAACTCCAAATCTAACAAAGTTCCAAAGCAACTTTTCCCTCATATGGAATACTGAAAACATTTGTGACTTGTGACTTGTGACCACCTGCTTTGCTCCGAACTCCAAGCATACAAAAATGCATGGTACAAATACAAATATACCGGTAATAACATATTTTGATATTTATATTGGTACTTTTCCCACCGTGAAAATCCCTTCAACTTCATAAATTGTGCCATCGTCCTCTTCCTCATCCTCGTTTATGTATTATGTACACAATTATCAAAAGCCATTTCAGATTGGAATTGGAACCCAAGTTACGTTGGAGGTTTTGCGTGTGTCTCTGTCTCTGTGTCCACAATCAGTTGTTAATAATAATACGAGATACCACCACGGTAAATAATAATAATAATCATTGGTGGTCGTCATTCTCTTTTACTCTTTCACCCTTTTAACTTTTAATGCCAGCATTTATTTATTACTATTATTATTATTATTTATTATTATGCATTAGGTCTGATAGAGCAATAGAGCAATGAATGAAACTGAATGAAAAAATGGAGGAATGAACAAACCACAGACAAAATACAAAGTACAACAAACATTGAACATGCATTTGATGATAATATATATTATACTTTCTATCTCTTTTTCTTTTCATGTCGGATGTTGGATGGTGGAATCCTTTTGTACTGCTATTCTGTTACGCTGTTCACTGTTCACTGCTCGCTGTTCACATATAATTCATGAATGCATGTATGTATTGTGTGTTGGGTATTTGGTATTTTTGAATGGACGAGGAGGATTTTTAACCTTTTTCACGTTTTCAGGTGTTCATCTTTCTTTTTTTCTTCAACGTGTGAACTCTTGTAGTGCGTATTGCATATGGGTGTCCTCCTTCTCTTTCTACTGATATTTTCCTGTGTAAATAGTAAATAGTACATCCTACGTTTGTTCAGCGTTCAGTGTTCAGTGCACACAAAACAGAGTTACACAACATGATGTTCAAATGATGTAATTCTATATTCTTTATCCAGTTTTCAGTGTGAGGTATCTGTCTGTCTATCTACAAAATCCACACACAGTTCCATCCAAAGTCAAGTGTGAATAATATCTATAGATATATCTACACTCTACAATCTACAGCAGTTGTCCCATAGCTAAACATTCCTTTCGTTCTCATCCTATTTATTATTTAGTATTGGCCATTGAATATTGAATATTGACTATTGACATGACACTGAAATTAAAAACTGCTGCCCTCCTTCTCTCTCCTTCTCCCATCTCCTGTCTCCTATTTTCTATTTTCTATCTAGTTGCTTTTCTACCTTTGGATTTTGGATCCTCCTCCAAATTCTAGACAAAAAAACCACAGCAAAGTCAATATTCAATATTTTAGTTGGCTATTCCATTCTGTTTTACTTTTCTCCCTTCTTTCTCCTGTTTTGTGTACACTGTACAAAATACACGCTGCACACTGTAAATAGTAAATAGTAAATAGAGCATAGAGATGAAGAGAAGAATTGTAGGGATAGTGGACATTGGACACTTGAGGATTTTTTATAGGTCGTTTTTGCTGGTTGTGGGATTGAATGGTAGTGATAGAGAGAGTAGTGAGGATTGGCTGGTGTGGAAAAGATAATAGGAGACTAGTATCTACTATCTAGACGATTGGAAATAGCAGGAGACGAGCGAAGTGCGAGAGAGACCGTAGGTGGAGGAAGAATTAAAGCAGATATCCTGTCTGTCGTATTGTTGAGTCGTCTTCTGTATTATATATTATGCATTGAGAAATGAGAATTGAGGTAGATGTTACACGCTGAAAATGTTTGAATTTTGACTTGACATCATCTCAAAATTTTCACATACGTGTAAATCCTAAATTGAATGAACAATGTACAATGTACAATGAATGTTGAATGTTGAATGTGTCACCTATCTTGGCAGTCAAAATCCGTTTGAGACAAATGTGCAAGAGGCGCGTAAACCTTAAAAATGTCAATATTTTCAAGGTTTAGAGTTTAGAGTTTAGAGTGAAAACCAAAAACCAAAAGTTGCATAACATGTACAAAATGCACAATGAAAAATGGACAATGGACAATTGACCATCATTTTTGCTACGATTTTCAATTATCTGTGCTTTTCACTACTCCATAGTCAATAGTCAACAGTCAACAGTCAGCATCATCATGAATGTTAAATTTCTATGCATACGGTTTCTTTGAATTCTCTACTTTCTGTACATTTCTTGTACTGTATATTACACAATGTCATAAAATTATGTATGAAATAACAAGGATTTTTCACAAATAGGGACTTGTCAACCCCGACTTTCCGTTTCCAACCCCCAGTTTTCATATTAAACTACAATCAATTTCAGGTTTTAATTTTAATCACATTTTTAAGGAGGGGTAGGTAAAATTGAAACTGATAATTTAATGGCATCCCTGTAACTTGTAATTACAAATCCAAAGTCAAGTTGAACATGATTTCAAATTTCAAGACACTAAAACCAGAAGGTTGAACTAATATTTGTAGAGAAATTCCTGTAGAAAAAAGTAGTATTTTTGGATTTTTATCAACAAGTTGGAACCTCCACGTAGAAACTTTAGTCCTGTTGACACAGATCAAGCGTCAACAATGAAATGACGGCAGGAGGGAGTCAATGCATGGGATTCTAGATTCTAGATGCTAGACTCTAGATTCTATAGGATGTCAGGATGCCAAGGGGTGGCTTCTTTCTCTATTCTTGATTGTTGCTCATCTTGTTGGTGGTTTGGTTTGGTTTGGTTTTTTATAGTGATGCTCGTGTACAGTGTACAGTGTACACAGAGGGAGAGGAAAAAGAGACAGATAACCTGTGTCTTGTTTCTTGTTTTGTATTTTGTACTT
>JAQGBH010004979.1:0-15396 GCA_034698265.1 Sminthurinus aureus
TTAAAATTCATCACAGAAACTTCTGTTCACATGAATTCTGCAATGGCAAAAGAATGGACTGGAATTTTTCAGTACACAAATCCGCTCATGGAAAATGATTGAAATACTACACCCCTCCCTAAAAAATCACAACAACTCATAAAAAAAAAAAAGTTATATTCTTTCAAGCTTCTCATTTTAGTATTTGCTATTTATTGTCTTTAACATTTTTATATTCATCACTGTTAGGAAATTTGGATGTATTTACCTTTATTAGTTTTCTTTTATAAAAACTATCATTTGCAAAATGATAGTTTTTTACCCTTTTGACATTTGATAATTTTTACCCTTTTGACATTTGATAATTTTTACCCTTTTGACATTTGATAATTTTTACCCTTTTGACATTTCATAATTTTTACCCTTTTGACATTTGATAATTTTTACCCTTGTGACATATGATTTTTGAGCTGTTCTTATTACTAGTACTTGTATTCTGGGTCTTCGTTGCCTGTCTTGCCAAACAAATAAATAAATAAAAATAAATAAAATAATATTGTAAACTGTAACGGCTCCGTTGTGCATTATTTGAAGAAATGAAGAAAATAATGAAGGATTTAGTCCGAAGTAAATGTAATAAATATGTAATAAATAATGAGTAACATATCAAAAACTGTCGCATTCAAGTACACAAAGGCTTTTGTATTTTGTACTTAGACTTAATCCGGTGCGGAGGCAAATCCAATTTCAATTCCATACCTTCAGCATTCAGTCTAGTTGATATCGGCGAAGAATCAGAAATCAGAATTCAGAAATCACATGAGCGAACCCCCTCCTGAACATTTTCGATAAGTACAAGAAAAATAGTTAATGGTAGGTACTAAATACTAAAAGGTTGTATGTCTCTTGTCTCTTGCCTACCGAAACTATCAGTAAAACCAATGAATATCCACCATATTATCTATTTTCTATATCTTGCATTTCCATTTGTTTGTATCTATTATCTATTGAAATGGGTGAAAGGATAGGATTTGAAGTGTGAGAAGTGAGAAGAGAGAGAATTGAACTGAGGACGGATGAATGGGGAAAACATTCAATATCGCATTGGCATCACACGTCACACGATCACACAAGGTGATGATGATTCTAGATGCTAGATTCCACATCCCAACCTCACTTCTCACGTCCAATTCTCTGATTCTCCAATTCATCCAGTGATCTGGAAAGAGAGGTGGAAAAAAATGTAATTTCAAGTGGTTTGAGTGTAGGCATAAGGCACAATGATCAAGGATCTAATCCTGAATCGTAACTACGATTCATATGAACGAATGAATGACGGAAGGGTTGAATGAGTGCATGAATGAACGGATTTCCTCCATACTCCATATTACAACAGGTTAATAATAACCAAAAAAGGTTCTATTCCTACTTTCTCTCATCAAAATCTCTTCATCAGATATCAGATCTCATCTCATCTAATAACTTACCCGTACAATATTTTCTTTAATTTCCCTCACAATCAGTCACTCGTTCAACATTCAGCGTTTAACCCTAGTTCGAAGCTCGAAGCTCGTAGCTCAGTTGATTGAAATTCAACAGTCAAAATGAAAATTGCTACATGGTCAAAAAGGTGTACAATTGTGACCGTAGATCAATTTTACTCCCATGTGATTGGATGTTTTTTCATTTCAAACCGCTTCAAAAGATATTATCCCAGCACAGGTAAAAACGTGTTTATCACTGCAGTTTTTTGGAGCTTGAAATAAAATAGAGTAAATAAAATACACAATAAAAGGTGAGTGATACATGTGACGCATGAATACAAAATGCAATACGGTAGCTTGATTTTTCTGTATACATGAAGTATTCAAGTATACAGTAAAAAGCTCTTAGCCTCAAGCTATTGTTCAAAGTTGTATCATCACAACTTAATCAAACTTGACTAATTATTCACAATATTTATTTCCCCACTCTCACAAGTCAGAACGTTTTGAGTCAAAAATACTTCATAGTTCGTCACTAGTTTTTGTTTGCCCCATGTACAAAAACTATATGTATGTCCAATTTCGGTTTGATGTTGCAACGTTCACTTATTGGCTTTTATTTTCCAGCATATAATGTATATACTACCCAAGTAATAATTGGTAAACGTATGTTGAAACATAGATAATAGATACATACACAAACGAATATTTATTTATTATTAATCTGTCTGCCAAAATTCCCATCATGATGACGAAGAAGAAGACTTGATGAGGATGGAGGATGGAAAGTAACTTATGAATTCTCCGTACTCCAAACCTCTTAACACTATATTCTAGATTCTAGATTCTAGATTCTACATTCTACATTCTAGACTCTAGACTCGTGGCCTGCCGGAAATTACGAGAGATTGACGAGATTTTATATGTGGAATGAGAGATGAGAGGGACACTGCATTTGGCTCGGGCCGTGAGTTTTTCATCCCTCAAAACGTGTCAGAGATTTCCCATTTGCTCCTTAAGGGAGCAATTTTAGGAATTTCGGGTATTTTTGTCCTTGTGTAATTTCCAATCTGTCTATCTGTACATGTACAAGCTTGGGATGTACTTGTGACTTGTGACTGAATGAAAGGAATAGCACACGCACACACTACGCACTTGAGTATATTTGACAAGAGAGAAAATAGCCCACCAAAAAGCAAAAGCGGGGGTGGAATTCACTGAGTTGAGACAGACACTGGAAGAGAAAAAGCCTTTCTTTCTTCTTTCTTCTCTCATACCACACACATTCATTCAGAATCGGGAATTCAGAAGATCAATCAATAATAAATAAAACTGGAGGAGCTGGCTCATCCTCATCATCACTTTTTGCTTCTATTCCAGATTCCTGATTCCGGATTCCTGATGTCTGGTTCTGATTCTGACTCGCATTGAGTTTCGGCCTTTCACGGATGATCTTGATCGGGAGTTGATAAGTTGACTTTGCCTGGTTCCCTGTTTTTGCGTCGTGGGTGTATAAATGCGTGTGTGTGTCTTGTGTGCTGAATGTTTTTGTTGATATGTGACATGACACTACAATCAACATCATTCATCATTCATCATCCTCCACATAAAATTGTCTCATTTCTCGATATTTTCTGAAAAAGTTCAACGTTTCATGCTTCATCTTGTCAAAGTATCTATTTGGTATTCGATATTCGGTCATCCATCTCCATGATCTGAGATGAAGGCGTAGGCGACTGAACGGAATGAACTATCACCATGAACTGGCGACGCTCTCTGGCATCTACACTCTACACTCTACACATCTACGCTTGTACACAATTATGCATTATGTACCTATCACCTTCAACTTGACTGCAACTTGACCAAAGCAAGCACGAGATACATGATACATGAAGAATACAGACAAAAAGGAGGAAGAACAGACGACCCCATGCATTTAGAATCCAGATCTTTCTCTCACTTACTTATACAGCCGAGCATGTAAATTTATGATACACTAATAAACTCGAGACTCTAGATTCTAGATTCTAGACTCGAGCTATATAAACTTGAACACAGAACACAAGGCACAATGCAACTACTCATCGGTCATTGATCGTCCATTATGGAGGAGACAGCCGCACAGTCCATGACTATCTCATCCTTTTGTCCACAGAAAATAGAAAAGAGACATCCTCTTTCTTCCTCTTTTATTCATTCAATCAAGTCATAAAGAAAGCACTAAAACATAAGATGTGCACTGTACATTGTACAGTCTACACAGAAATCCTATATGTATACAGATGCAATTTTCTGTCTATAATTTCTGCATAATATTAATTTACAGTACGCAGTATATTTGTAGCATAAATATTAGTGTGAATGTGAAAAACGATAAGTTGCATAAAAATACAGTGGATTTTTCGACTAATTATATAATTTTGTTTGATATAAACATGCAAAAGTTGATGGGAATATTACGCTTACGTCAGAAAAGTAATTTATAGACTTGCCTTCAATTCAAATTGCCCATTGCTCTCGCATAATTACTTTGAGTTGTAGTTTATGAACATGGCATTGTGAGTTGTAAAATACTTGACTTTTGAATACATATGAAAGGATCTCTGTCAAATCAGCATTGTCGACATAATACACAAATTTGATGCATGTATGTTTTGATTATTATTCAGTGTAAGTTTGTGTTTCACTTCAAGTTCAAGTTGAAGCACAATACCAAAGCTACTTTACATACATCATACACCATATACCATACACAGTTCATCCCTTGCACTTCAGTCCAATCCAATCCAATCCAAAAGAATAGTGGACTTTGTAGTTTCCCATGGGAGAAAATCATTGTGTAAAATTACACAATGTTGAATGGGAAAAAAAGGGTTAATAGTTGTTAATATAGATCATTAGGCCTCAATAAATTAGCTAGTGTAAGAATGGACAACGATGCTACTCTTTATTTAGGAAATGTATGTATGTACATGTAGAATCTAGAATCTAGACCTGATTTTATCGTTCTAAATGTGTGTGTGGCATCAGTACCAGAACCAGACAAGAGACAAGGAGCAGCATCAACACCAACCTTCACCGTTGTTAACCACTCGACCCAACTAATATCAACTCAATGACTTTTACACTACAACTATTTGTTATGATGCTAGAATCTAGAGTCTAGAGCCTGTGTCTGTTTGTGTTTGTTTTGATTTAACTCTTTTCTGCATTCACTCCATATTTTACATGTTTTGAGTTTTGAGCCTGGATTTTTTTGGAGCACACGCATCGGCTTTGTGGAGCAGGTCCATATTTCAACTTTAAAATCTCAACTCATGTCCGGACTCGGGAGTACTAGGACGATGATGATGATTGTGTTGGAAATGGAGCGTCCTCATTCCCAATATAAACTGTATGTAGACACCATTAGCATTGCCATCATTATACATTGTACATTGTGTGTCTATGTGTGTGATATGGAGCATATGTAATTTGTACTTTGTACAATGATGATACGATGATCTGATACGATGGGAGTCAAGTTTTTTACAAGTAGGAGAGTAGGAGAATGAGGAGGATCCCAACAGACAAACAAACAAGGAGAAGAGTTTGGAATTAGAATAGAGTAGATTACACGTGCCCTCTTTTTCATGAGAGATGAGACGATTTGTGAACACATCAGTTTAAGTACCTTTCCCTCATTTGTTTAATTTCTATGTTCATCCTACAATATTGAATGTGCGGAGTCGAAACTCTAAACTCTTAACTCTAAAATTGACAATTGACAATGCACTCCCAAAACTTTCTATTGTTGTACTTTTATATGACTCTACATAAAAATCACATACAAACAGCATACTCAATAGTCAATGCTCACACACTGTCCAGTGTATACTGTATACTGTACATTTTATGTTTATCTATCCGTCTTTCTATGGTTTCTATGGTAGGAAAATTATGATTGTGCGGGACAGGAAGTGGCTCAAACAATTAAACACTGATTGAAAACATATGCAAATTATCAAGGGTCCTTCATTTTGTTCGGGGTAAATGGTTGATCTAAAGTAGAGTCATGAGATCCTCGCTCATCTCCCACCCCGATTCAATCCACCATTCAACATTCAACATTCAGCCCGAGTCAATCCGATAATTTTTCATTTTAAAATTTTTAACTCTTTTATTATCTAGTAGACCCTCTAATAACATTACATTACCAATACAGTATGATGTACAGGGTCCTGGACATTTTTCCTTTCGGTCGATCACACAACACACAATACACAAAAGTGTACACAAACACGGAGGAATATGCAAAGTGAGAGTGAAATCTATCCATGTTTTCCCATGTATTACCAGTTCCAGTTACCAGCACCTCCTCCTCGTACCCTTTGCATATTGTCGACTTTTAAAGTTTACATTTCAAATTTCAACCCTTCTCTCCTTCTGCCTGCCTCTGTTTTGGGTTTTTGGGTATTTAGCATTGTCATTGAATACTTGAATACACATATCACATGTATTATGTATGTATCATTGGGCTATTCAATTCTCCTCCAATAACCAAATCACCAAAAGGCTTTTCATCCACACTTTTGGTATTTTTTGGTTATTAGTCCAGTCTTTTCAAAACTGGAGGGAGCTTTAAGCTCTACTCGCCCTTATACGCGTCACAACTCACAACTCGCGACAAATCAAACAACTAGGATAAACGATAACATAACATTCATTCACACTGTCCCTGTCCCTATGCAATTGTATTGAGTTTTCGACTCCTCTTGATTTTTCATAGATGAAATATCAATAGTAAAACGGAAGCGTGACAGAAAATTAAAACATAATTTAAATTCCCTTTATCATTTCCTACATTTTGATATTTTCACAGCAAGTGATTTTTTAGTGGTTTTTTACCAAAACAAAATGAACTTAAAACAGTATTCACTTAAACTTTCTCTCATACTTGAAACACTGAATGTTTTTTACTTAGGAATATAATGTATCTGTGTATTGGGTGTTTTAAAACATAGAGGAAACAAATCGCTCCATTGGGAGTCAATACTTAATAATATGATATTGTAATACGATCCGGTAAATAAATAAACATTCATACTTTATGCTCTGCGTGCATAATATATTTATGTATAATGATGAGCCATAAGCCATAAGGGTGGTGATTTGGGACATTTTTTGACTTTGGTTTTGGTTGCGGTTTTGATTTTGGTTCCAGTTTTTTGGGCTAGTTGTTGCATACTTGATCCGTAGAACTCTGATTGAAAAACAAATCGTACCTTACTCATATGAGCAGAGATATGATTGATGATAGGCATTCATCTCAATTTAGATCACAGTTCCACTTCCAATTCCGAATCCAACTTGTATCCAAAAAATCCACTAAATTTATAGAGTATTGAATATGGAATATTGAAGGTTCAAGTGTTCTTCTTTTGTGTACGTAAGAGCATCAGACATTTTTCCATGTTTTTAGATATTAAATATTAAGCACTAAACAGTATGTAAAAAACACTAGTGTCTTCATATGGAGTATGAAGTATGAAGTATGAGCAATGCACACTGACTCGTTTTTTTTAGGAAATTCTAATCAAATCAGACCCCATGATTATCCATTATCCATAAGTCAAGTGGAATGGAGAATAATCCCAAATCTAGATTCAAGGGCCCAGAGACTCATGAGTCGATGATAAAAAAACTTTGTTCCTGATTCCAGATTCCAGACTCCTGACATAACAAGTTTTTTATCCTCCGAGATTAATCTATATTATGTACATGGAGATGTAGATGTAGATTTGGATTTAGATGTACATGGGGTAGAAGAGAAAAAGACAAATAAATCCAGGATTTTACCCCAAAAAGTCGTTACCTATTCTTCTCCATTATTAGGTGAAATATAAAAAACCCCAGATGCCTATTATCTGTATGTACACTGTACTTGTGGAGATGACTGTCGTATGCATCCCTTGTCAGGGATTTCCTAATCTGTGTATTGTGTACCACTGAATTAGAATTAGTGCTAGTATATCTAGTATCTAGTATTATGTTATTCAACACATAAAAATTATGCATTGTCATTGTCATCCTCTATCGTTTCACTATTTCAATGTATTGTGCCATGTATGTCTTCCCTGCTGTCAGATCTCGTTTATATACTTTTTTTGCCTCTTTCTCCTGTTTTTTACTCATTGACTGCTGACTGCTGACGCATTTATGGAGTATGGACAAAGTGAGGAGGAAGAAAATGAGAACAAAAAAACCAAACCAAACCAAACAACGACAAACTAGTACAAACAGATGCACACGCACAAAGTACAAACAAGAGCACCCAATTCATGTGTAATCAAACTAAGAATAACATGAATACGACCAAGCTCAACGCTCAAGTATTGACGTTCTATTTGTATGCGTTTTTATGATCATGTATGCATCGACACCCCCATTATTATTTGGCTTTCTGCATGTTTCTATTAATTTGTATGTATAATATATACGCACTGTTTGATATTTGCCACACGTGATCCAACTTTTTGACCACAAATTGTCATTAAAAGAGTCCTAAATTGAGGGTACAAACGCATGTTTTACAAGCATAAACTGGTAAGTCTGTGGTATCAATAAGAGCTGAAATCAATAAATAAACCAAGTACAGATCACATTGAGGATTCAGCAGCAGTGGGATTTGGAATATGGAATATGTGCTTGCTGTTTTTCCTGTTTTATTTTTTACAGAAAAAATAAATGTCAAATTGTTTTGGAGATCGCATATCTTATCGAGTGAGTGGAGAAGAAAATAAATACATGAAATAATAAGTGAAAAAAATCGATAGTTTATTTACTACAAAAATTTACTTTTCAAGTGTCAAATGCATTAATATATTAGGCCACAAATTTTATGTGTCAATCTCTAAACTCTACACACGCATGTATTATACAAATAGTATATGATTTTTATTTGTCGTATAATCTCTTGTAAAATCATGTAATTCTAACTTTTAAAGCATGGAGCCTGAACTAGTGAACCAAAATTAAATCAGTGTTTTAAAATATGCAAAAGAGACGTAATTTACAGGGTTAAAATGATCTCCCACGTTTTAAAAAAAAAAGAGCAGAGGGCTTGTCAATCGCGACATTCGAGATTTGTGACGCTTGTTCACTTATTAAAGGAGGATGTACCATTTACAATGGACAATGTAAAATATTCATGTACAGAATATTGTCTAGAAACCAGGACCAGTACCAGAACCAGAAAGTGAAGGAGAAGAGTGAGCGATAGGGTTCACATTAAAATGGATCCATCACTCTGTGTACTAGGCGTTGTGTGTTGTGTACTGCGTTGTCTCAAGTCTCAAGGGGAAACCTCTTTCGGATTATTATGCAAGGACACAATAGAAAACAAGTCAACAATCGGATCCGGATTTTCAATGTGAGTTAATGGCATGCATAATTGTAAGATACGCACTGGTCACGTGTACCTGTCCACTGAAGATTCTTCTTCAACTCAAAAAACCAACCTTACAGTGTATAATATACAAATGTACAACCAAATTCAAATCCGACATCATCAACATGAACGGTGCGGTGACCAAAATGTTAATGTCACACAAATACATACAAAACTCGATTCTCGATTCTCGATTCTCGATGTCATCGACGGCGTTGTCATTGTCATCGTTGTCATTCTCGTTGTTGCTCTGTTGTCTGTTGTGAATCCGGATTCATCACGGAGCATTTTGACCGATACAGGATTTTCAAACATGAAACATGCATGTAAATTCGTGTGTACAAAATAGAATTTGATGAATATTTACATGTCTATACAACATGAGTGGATCAAAGAGAAGGGAAGGGGATGGCGTAATGCAAAACTTAAACAACCCGTTGCTTGTCGCTCTCACTCATTTTCTCTCTTGCTTATCTTATTAAATGCTCTTCAATTTATTCATAAATGCATGAACTTTTCTTCCTTTTTTGCCTATTCAAGGATCAAGGATCTCTGTTCTCTGTTCATTCAGTGTTATTTTCTCCATATACTTTTTCCTGTCAACCAACTCCGCTCGGTACTTGGTAGCATATTTTATATTATTATTTTCTTTTTTCTATTATTCAAATCTTGTGATGTCATTCATTTTCTCCCATTACGCTCTATTGGTCTCGCTTCATTGCTCATAAGCTCGGATCTTGGATTGGATTTTATTCTAATGGTAGCTCTGTCATTATGCAGATTCTAGATTCTAGATAGACTACTGCACTTTTTTTCTCAGGCCGCCTCCTCTACTTTGGTTTTCCTACTTGAATAATATTATGTAAATTACTCAATTACTCGATATTTCAGATTTAACTTCAAGTTTAAGGATGTCGATATGGATGAACGTGTTACGTGATAAGATAATTTTAACACCAAGTTCCAATAACACAGTTTCGTACAGTGTATCAAAACAAGATTTAACCGGTTGAAAATATTTCGCAACTCAAAACACAACTATCAGTTTTTTACGGTAGGGTCCGATTTTTGCAGGAATGTAGAATGTAATCACTGGCTGTTGATTGTGGATTGTAATTAATCATTTGCTTTGTATTAGATTGACAGCCTGGAAAGTTTTAACAATCACAATAAAAACAAACAAGCCGAAATCTCACGGTATTTCAAAATGCTGTTGGCTCCTGTACTTTTGACATTAAGGTTCAACAGATCAAAAACTCAGGTGCGCGATACAATCCAGGAGCCCTCTATAAAGATGTGTTCAGTGTTCAGTGTACAATTTGCTTGTGTGGTCAGTTGTCAGTTGAGTCTTTACAGTTGAATGAAATGAATGACCATGACCAGTAAATTTTAAAGCAATAATTCAATTCATCTTTGAAAGACTTGAGACTTGAGACAATAATCGTATTACACGAATGTGTGGATGCTGAAAAATCCTTCCGTCGCATTATTATTTATGGGAATGTCAACTGTATAGAGTATAGACGTATAGAAGGTAGTGGGTCAAAAGAGAGAGACAAAAAATAATCAGTCAGGTTTGATTTAAAGCCTTTACGTTCCGTCTCATGTACCTTACACATTACACATTACAAATACACTGTACACGGTATACGGGGAAAGTGTATTAAGAAGCAATTTTGAACTCGTACTCGTACTCGGATTTAGACTTGCCCAGCTTCTACATTCTACAGGCAGTCGAGAAGAAACTGGTTGTTTTGTAGTTTGTGGATCGTGTGCGGACATTGGATGTTAAGATTCTTTCTCATTCTCTTTCAATCGCCCCATGAGACGTTAGGCTATGTGCGATGTGCGGATGAGTTTGTGGATGTATGAGTACGAGTGGCTAGTGAATGAATAGAAAGTAGAAACAGTAGCCACATCTAGCTATCTATAAAAATTTGCTCACACATTACACATACAGCATACAAGGACAAAGAGAAAGAAAAGTAGGTAGTATAAACTGCGTACTGTATACTTTCTACTGATAATATATTATTGCCACTGTATTCATGTGCTTATGTACAAGAGATGAAATTTGTTATGGAAAATTATTGAGCAATTTTGATCATTCATCATTCATCAATTTTTGAATTTGAATTTCAATTTGCCGATTCGCCTTTCTTCATCCCTTCTTCCTTCTCGCTAGATATACGAATATAATATATGGATTTTTATACCATTGTGAGAATTGAATGAGCTGAAATTCAAATCTGTATCTGAAATGGAATCACAAACGATGGATAGATAAGACAGATACGTTTTTGTACGTTGTACAGGATAGATGCAAGAAGAGTCCAGAGTCCAGACCACCACTATTTTATTTGTAGAGAATAGTGTTTTTATTGGAGTTGAGACTGCACTGCAATGCACTGTACTGGAGTATATAGTATATAGTATAGTGTAAGTAGTAGATCTAGTATCTAGTATCTAGTATGTACATGACATGTCGGATGAATGTAAAAAAGGAAATCTTTCACTACTGGAACCTGTGGCGAACCCGGAACAAAAGACCTCTGTCGCTATCCAAGTTCTTGCCCCGCTCCTTTTTTGTTCCTGCCTTGTAGGGTGGAAAACGGTTTGAATGAGCAACACTACACTATTTTACTCACAGATATTTCACATGTAAAATGTACATACTACATACAGTGTGAAGTATCAAGTAGAACGAGAACAAACTACATAGTACATATGTATAATGCATAACACATGCACATTGTACATTGTCCCTCCGTTTAAATTTTTAATCAGTTGCAACATATCTGATACACCTCATCATTGCACAATACACAATGCATCATTCCCTTGGCGTATCGATATGCTTCTTCCTTGCTGGATATTGGATATAAATGCAACCCGGAAATCTTTGAAATAACCGATCAATATTTGTATTACCTGACACGTTGAATATGTAGTCTCTAGATTCTAGATGTTTTTGTTGTTACCTTTCAGCAAATGAAATGACTAAGTGACTACATATTTTTATCGTTATATTGAAGCATTTTGAAAGGCAATTTGTAGACTGTAGGCTAATAATACATAAGTAGGAAATGAAAATGAACAGGACACAGAGAAGGTATTACAGGTTGTGTACTACATATTTACACCTAGAAATTCCTTTGACAAATCAAAATTCAAAATGCACCTGGAGTTTGGAGTTTGCTAAAGAAAAGAATGCTCAAGCTACAAACTTGATGCATAAAAAGGGAATAAAAAATAGTGGAAGCCTTGTACAATGTACAATGTACAACGTGATAAATAATAATGTACCTGCATAGTAAATGGTGAATTGTGAGTGGTGTTAGTATAACATGTAACATATTACAGTACAGAGTATAACGGAGGAAATTGTAATGCAAACGGACATCGACCTGTTAAAAAATTATTCAAAGCAGCCTAGTCTGTCTAATTTTATGCATTTCCATTGTGTTTGATGGTCTACAAAAAAAGTGTTGAGAAGGGAAAGAGAAAAGAGAAATCGGGAATAAAAAATGGGGATGTTTGAAGCTTGAAGCAAAGCAAAGCAAAGAAAAGCAATGAACATTGAACATACAATGGGAGTTGGTGCACTTTCCGTCAGTTCTTTTTGTACAGAGAACAGAATACAGAGTACGGAGTGAAAGGGAAAGTAGACTTGAATTAATGTGTGTCGTAAATAGTTGATGACTGCAAGTGTATTTCTTTGGAACTAGGAATTTTCTTTCATTCACTAAACAAAATTCATCAACGAGTCTCGAGTCTAGATTCTAGATTCTCAAGTCTTTTAAACTTGCTTTGTGTGTGGATTGCCTTTATTTAATATGCAATCCACGGAGAGATGAAGACTAAAGTTTACAATTTTTCAAAAGAAAACAAGCACATGACAAACAGCAACTCAAAAACTCAAAACTTACAAGCTTGCTCATTTGTCAGCAAATAAATCAAATCAAATCAAATGTAAAATAGATTAACAAATTATACAGCATTTGTGTGAAGTTCAACTGTAGTTTATCATGTTATTACGTGTAGATTTCGTAGGGTTTTTTATGTAAATAAGATTAATTTTCTAAGTGAATATGAGCTTTTTCCTCACCGTAACACATGCTAAAAGTACATGCATGGAGCAATGGAGCAAGCTACCGTTTTAAAATAAAAGTCTAAAAAGCATTACTCAAAACTAGCACAAAATTATTCTTGTACTTTGATATCTCAAACGGACATCAAAATAATAATACCAAAAGTTTGAAGAATAAAAAGTTCTGCACAGTGTACAGCTATTAAAAAATCGACAGAAAATAAAATATTATTTAATTCAAATGATTGTCGATTGCCTCAAAGCTCAAAGCTCAATTCTTAAAGCTCAAAGCACACAGAATGTACAAAACACAATACACACGTCACGCAATGAATGTGGCACACGCTTTGAGTGTTGAGTGTTGAATGTTGAGTGATAGAAAATTTTAGAGGTTGGTTGTGAAAATGGTAAGCTTAATGTGATAAAAAGATGGGTATACCTCGTATCTCGTGTCTAGTATTTAGAATCTAGAATCTAGATATTAAATGCCCACTGCCCGATGCCACACTACACGCCACAAAAAATGAATAAAAAAGAAAGAACTGATGACAAGAGACAGGAGGCAGGAGAAAGCAGTGCCCGCTGCATCTTCACTTTACATAAACGAATGTGATACAAAATAGAAACTTACCATATCTGCGTATTCATCACCAAGTTATCAACTCATCAGACACATGCAAAATGTACATATAAAAAGTTCGAACAATATTGAAAAATGCAATTTAATAGCATACGTTTCACTTGTTCAGTCACTCATCGCTCATCACTCTGCACAACATGGTTTGGGGTTTCAAGAGCCCATCAAATTTACATGCAACATGTACATTATCCGCCTAGTCTGTAGTCATTGTCCTAGCTCCTAGTTTCTAGTTGCCTTCTCACGCATCTTTAAATAAAACCCCCACACCAAATACTGTACTTACAAATTCTGAAGGAGAAATAGGCGCACGACAGCACAGTGATTCGACAGTAGGAAATTTCTTTGTATGTATTTTCTACAATTTACAATTATTATTATTATTATTATTATTATTTTAAATCAGTGAGAAACAACAATATTCCCAATGAAAATGGTAACAAATACAAATATATTTACTATTTACTATTTACACGCACACATATTGCAAATTATTATCAATAGCTGAAACGGAACAAATAATACACAAAAAATAGTCGATCCTCGATTCTCGATTTTCTACGCTTAAGCTTTGCTTTGTACTTTGTACTTTGTACTTTGTGCACAGTGCACAATGTTCACAGCTTGATGCTTGACGTGAGTTGGAACTACTAGTAGTAGTTTGTAGTTTGTGTTGGTTCCAACTTTACTGTATTTTGGTTTGAACTCTTCAAATTGAATCAACATAGAATATTATTGTGAAATTTTCCGCCACGTGGAAAAGGCAGCAGGAGGTCTCATTGTCTCACCAACATCATTTTAATTGGCCCCTCGTCGAGACTCAAGATTTTCCCTCCATTTTCAAGTGTACAGTGAATTCATTGAATATTTACTACATCAATCTACACACAATTTGTACAAAATATCTTTTACATTTTACATTGGATGAAGAATGAAGTATCCTTGAAGAAAAAATGAACTGTAAGTAAGATATTTAACTGGAACATGTAAAATTGCAATTGTACATGAATCCGAATTTTCTCATGAGCAAGCGTAATTATCGTACATTGTACATTTTTTATCGGCGTATGGATATCACATTCACATATTATTTTGAAACAAAGCAGCTGGAAGCTGGAAGCTGGAGGAATTTATTTACAGATTTTATTGCTTCTTAATTTTTTTGCATATATTTCATGGTGCATGCTTAATAAGCTGTTAAAATAAGACCAAGTTTCCTCTCGTGATTGTCGTGACAGTCAAATATGCAAATGGATTTTGTCAAGTACCATGTAAAATTTACATTGTGTTACACATGTATGAATTTTCTAAAAGTTAATTTGGGCAATATGGATTTCTTCAAATTTTTAAGTGGCCACTAGAAACTAGAAAATGAGAAGAGAAAGGGAGCAAGACAAAACAAACCAAAACAGCAGAAGGGGAAAGCAGCCTATCATAAAATGTTTGTCTCGAATCTCGGTATAATATCTACGATGTGCAGAGCAGAATGTGGATTGAAGCCTGAGTAAAACTGTTAAGAGAGGTTAGGCGTCTGGAGACGTGGAATCGCATAAAAGGAAACTCATTATAAAAGCTACGAAAAAATGCAGAGAAAAACGTCACCCACCCACATGAGCTCATGTACACTGTGCATTGTGTATTGTACAGAGTGTAGATCAACTGAACGTAGAATTTAGAATGCAGAATGTAGAATGTAGAGTAGGGCTCGCCATTTTACAACAAACTTCGAAAAATTAAAGCGACACCCCCTCAAATCGTTCCTATTGGTGTAAAA
>JAQGBH010004980.1:0-15396 GCA_034698265.1 Sminthurinus aureus
TGACCGGGCAATCACTTTTAAAGTCAGTTCACAAACATTGTTCCCCGTGGTCTAAAGTACCTCTGTGCAAAATTTCAGCCAAATCGTACAGGGGGCAAAATAGCCTTTACTTGCCAGCGATGTCCTTTAAAAACTTTGCTTCATTTCTTCCTTCTTAAATGATAAGTACATACTTTACTTTCTATTTTGTATCACTTTTAATGTTAGTATGTAAAAAAATCTGTTTCGTCATGTAAAAGGAAATTATTTTTTGCGCACCTTACATAAATAATTTATTTACTATTGCCATGGTTGTAGCCGTAACTCTGCTTTACCCTAATCATTATTGCGCAATTCCTTTTTCCAGTTGCCTATCTGCATCAAAGTGAGTTGATTAAAAAACATCTTGAGACTCTGTATAAAGACAAGAGTGAGTACAAAGACAAAGAAACAATTCTGTCAACTGTCAAATCACAATCTAGAATCAACTGCAATTTATTCATATTACACAACTGGATTTCAAGTTTCAAGTTTGACTGACGTGACTTGACTTGGTTTGAAGAAAACATATTTACAAAAACTTTTGTATAGGTAAATTCATAATTCAATTCACACTGCACAATTCCAATTATTAATTTTGATGGAAAGTGGGAAGAAATAATGAAATAAAAAAAGGTTATGATATTTCCATGTTCAGCACTCTCCACTGTCCACACTCTACAATGTACAAGTTGATGACTTTGCCGCCTAAATTTCTCTTAATTCAGTCCTGATGCTAGTGCCAGTGCGAGTGTCAGTGGATGTGGAGCACTGGGGCTGAGAAGTGGCTGAGAAGCACTGGGGCAAATAAACCTCCAACCGTTCCAATCCAGCTGCAAACAAAACAAAACAAACAAAAACGCATCATTAGCTTAAAAACCTACAAGAAAATATGACACAGAACCGAGTAAAATAATGTAAAATGCCATGTATTTTTTACCTTTAAAAATTGGATATTTGTTGTACAATTGATCTCGAACTTTTTTCTCGCAGACGAAAAGCCAGAAGAGGAGAAAAGGTTGGAAAATATTGAAAATGTCCGTGATCATCCAATACCAAGCAACTTCGTCAGAGTCCTTCAGTCCGGAAACGATTTCAAAAATCCAGGAAATCCCCATAACCATGAAAAGTCTGAGGCATAAAACAACCCTGACAAATTTCAAGTTTCCACATCATTAAAAATACAGTTATAGTAATTTTAACTTGAGGGTTAAGATTTTTTTAGATTTCAGATCAATTGTACTAAAGACTAAAAAAGATTATTTTTCCTTACTGTGATTTATTATCAGCACTATTTATACGAAGCCCCCTCCGGTTGTCCCTGGCTTTAATCAAGTATATGATGGTGAGGAGGAGGATTATTAAATTGGGGAGGAATAAAATCATTGTTGGGTAGATGGCGTACGCTTTCAAAGCAGTGTGGTCCAAATAACATCGGGATCGTCCGTATTGTGGCCGAATCACGCTGTCGTCAAAGAGACTAGAAAAATCATTAACAAATTGTTAATCAAATTATTTATTATTTTTAAAATCTATTATGTTCAAAGCTCAAATTTCAAAAGTACCTGAATTTATTCTCTATGACGAGTGAAACGGCAACGACAACCGTTGGAATTCCCATGGCGACGGAGCAGTAGGAGAAAAAACGTCTTTTGCCTCTTGACCGCTGAGAGTTTGCTGTCACTGAACTTTAAACATTTAAAATTTAATTTTGGTGGGAAGTTTGAATTTTGGAGGGAACAACAACAATTGAAATGGTAGCTAATTTTTACCTGATTACAGACCAGATGTCAAAGTTCAACATGAGCATCCAAGAATAGTCGGAGATGCGGGAAAAATGAGTGGCAACAGCGATGAATGTACAAAAATCGTCCAATTCTTTGTACAAAATTCTCACACCAGTGCAAAAGAGCCAGAGAAACATTGAAAAAGAAAAGGCGGCTTTTGTCCATCCGTGAACATTTTGCTCCCGCCAGATCAACCCAAAAACAATCACGATGATTAAAAGTACAAAACTGGAGATGAAAGAAGTTGCAGCGTAAATGAGATCCTTGTTTTTCTGCACAAGACAAAAGAAAAATCAAGAGTCAAGACTTCAAGATTCAAGAGTGTATGTTCATGAATCTTGAATCACGTTGAAAATTACAATATTATGTATTATGTATAGAAATTAGAAATATGTACAAAACTGTACACTGGATTCAGACGTGTCCGCAAAACAATGAAGGATCATGAAACTTTCTGCTGCTGCCGGAATTCCGTTGGATGTGAGTTGATGAGTAAAGCCGTCAATACAATAATTATTTGACTCGAGTTTTTCCCACTTGTGATTTCCAGTGTCTTGCGTTTCCACTTGTCCGTTCTCCAGCACTCGAACGCTGTTCAAATGGACAATTGACAATTGACAATCGACATTGGGGATTAAAATTCAGGGACTGGACACTGGAGAAAATTACAACAAACAAAATGAAAAGCCTTACTCTTTAAATATGATTGAAGAATTTTTTCCCCTCTTGACTTTAGCTTCCAGTTGGTACGGTAAAATGAAGATCATGAAAGGACAAGGTGGCACACTGACGCGGTAATTCGGATAAATTCCTTTATTTTCCATGGTTTCCGGTTTCCACGGAGGTTGATCCGGATATTCACACTTGGCGTTTTGAACCTCGTTAATAGTTAAGAAACCATACAGGGTGCAACATTTCGGAAATGTCGGAGGAAAATAGGAATACGAAACGGAGTGATTTAAGTTGCTATTTAAATCTGGATTCGGGCAAATCTCAACAGTTAAAATCCACTGGCTCGTCCTATTTTCAAACAGTTAAAAAAAATACATTTTTAAGCAGTTTCATTTTCCCTACATTTTACTGATATTATTGCTAATGTTACATTTTTTTAAATAAAAAATTTTTATAAAATAAATACTTTTGGGATTTTGGATTTTCCAGTTTTTTGACGCAGTAGTTTTCGGGATTGATAAAAAAGTTTGGTTCATAGTTAAAAAATCCATGGTTCCAAAATTGGGGTTTGATGTGAATTTTTGTGCTTTCATCAGTATTTTCCGGTGTAGACACTGCAGTCAAATTCCCATTTGATGAATTAAAATTGAATGGAATTTTAAGTGTTTCTGTTGTGCACTGATTTCTTGAGCGGTTGAACACCGAGAAAAGGACGAAGCGAAGGTCATAATTCAAATATCCAAAAACGGATGCAAAACTGTGGACGTCAGATAAAGAATTGAATGAATCCGGCTCACATTTGTTTATTAGCACGGGAACCGGATCAAGTTTATTAAAAGAGGACGAATTTTCATGGTTAGCAGTGGCAGTGGCAGAAAGATCCGCAGAATCATGAGAATGAACAGGGCAGAAATTGGCAATTCCAATTAAAATCCAGATAAAACACACAAACTCAATCCTCTCGAAGTTGATCATGATGAATAATGAATAATGACTCACGGAGGAAAATTCTCTAAAATAAATTTCCCCCACTTTCACAATTATTCAGTCTCCAATTTTTTACTCTTTACACTCCAAACTCTGAACTTTCAGTCTGTAGTCTGTAATTTGTAGTCTGCAGTTTGTAGGAAATAGCTTTTGCCTGTTTACTCTTTACTCGTTACACATCATTTAAAATCAAGCAAAGAGAAAGAGAGAACAATTTTGTGTATAAAACTCTAATCATTTTTTACACTTCGCTCTTTACATGTTACACTGCTCAGTACTCAGCATCTCGAATCCATCTTATTGATTTTTGATTCTTGATTAAAGAGAAAAAAGACGCTTGACTCTCGATTCTTGACTCTTGACTCTTGACTCTTGAGTTTTGAATGTTGACTGTTGACTGTTGAGATTTGTCATGCGTAGAACACGAAAAGGAAAGGAACAAAATGAATTTTCTTGTTTTTTTAATCTGGTGATAAATATTTTGTCAATATTTTATCTTGTATCATGAATTGAACACGAGTGGCGAAAAGTGTTGCTCTTGTTAAGTCGCAAAATTCTTAAACGGACACGACTGGTAACTGGCAAAGTACAAAGTAAACAAGTAAAATGTATTGGCGTTGGCTTCTGTTTTGTGTGTTGTGTTTTGTGCTTTGTGTCTTTTGTGTGTTGGGTTTTGGCTTCTGATCTAATTTTGCTATTATGCACTTGAACGCTGGAACGCTGGAACGCTTGAAAAGGTTAGTGAATCGTGAATTGAGTTAAATTGAATTGAATATAAAACACATTTGTATACAATGTATACTCAACGAGAAAATGAGTGTAAAAACCAAACGGCTTGCTCTAGTTTTCTCCTTTTGTCCACAATTAATCTCCACATTCCACACAAATTCACTCATCTCCTCCTCAAGATTCAAGAGTCAAGAGTCAAGAGTCCAGTGCAATGTGCAGTGTGCAATGTGTCTGTCGTCTGCCGCTTTAGCCCCTCATGAATAATTTGAATATTTTAACCAATATTTTGTTCACTACTGCGGAAACAAATTTTATTGAAAATTTGAAAACCAAACAACAAACAACACAATCAGGATTGAAGCCTAAAGGATTCTGAAGTCTGAACAAGTTGACACTGAATGAGTATTTTATTCCTTCATTTAATTATGCCAGCCTTTTCATCCACTTTGTGTCTCGTGTCTCGTGTTCATGAATACGGATGACGTCAACTTTGACGTTGTTCAGAATTCAGACTACTTGGGGCTTCAAGCCTGATGATTTTCAAATTTTTCGGACATTGACTAAAATTGTTTTTTCAGGCGTGAATAGAATATTCAAATTATTCATGAGCAGCACAAGTCTCTGATTTTGGTCCATTCACTTGATTTGTGTGTTTAATATTTTTTGCCTTGTGTTGTGTCGAGAGTTTCCTTCTATTTTCTGTTTTGTGTGTATATTTGGTATTTTAAATACCAAGTATAAAGTTTACAGCACGCAGTCGGCAGTCCTGCACAATTAAAACAGTACAGAATTGGGGAGAAAAAAATAAATGTATAAATTTTTCTATTCAAAATTCAAAGAAATGTTCAATGCTCAAATGTAAAATGTAAATGGCGTCGGAATATGACAAATTGTAAATTTGTTTACGTGATGAATTTTGGATTTGGATTTAGATTTGATCCGCATCTTGCAGACCCAGATACAGATAGACGATAGAGATAGACGATTAATAGAGAACCTTTTGAAGTTTTGCAAGTGGAATTGGAATTGGGAATTGGGACTGGAATTTTGGATTGGGTATTGAGTCACTATGCAAGTTTACCACTAAATACTAAGTACTTTCACTTTACTTTCTCCTATCCGATCCGATTTAATTCTCAAGTTTTGCCCTAACGGATTCGAATCGGATTGGATTTGATTTGGGTTTCTGCGTTTCTCCTTGTGCTTTTGCTTTGGTTTTTGTACTTGTATTTTGATGTACCTGTTGTCGTTGAGTAGAGAAGACAAAAGAGTCATAAAAATGATGGAAAAATAGTTTCCTCATTTCCCCACTTTTTTCCCCTAGAGAGAGAAAACGAGAGAGAGCGAGCAGAGAGAGAATGAGAAGAGGAGAATAATAAGAAGTGGGTTGAGGATGGCCTCTACAGATATTCTTTTATTTCATCCCATTTTCTTTTATGTCATTTCATACGAGATAACAAGTAACAAGTAACAAGTAAGATGCACCCGCCACACGACATGACACGGAATGAAAAGGCATAAAAAACTTGTTGTAATCTGGAAAACCTAGAATCTAGAATGTTGAACATGAAAGTCAACCAAAACTAAAACCAAAACCAATACAGATGTACAGTCAAAGATCCGTATTTGTGGAGCGTTGACTTTCTTGTGGCGTGTGTGTAGTGTGTACTAGTGTAGTATATAGTATGGCTTTGAAAGCGGTAGGTTTTCTGCCTACATAATACCGTTTTCTTTCTTTCTAGGACTTGAATGTTGGATCTTGGATCTTGAATCTGGAATAGAATCTTGAATGATTTTCATTTAGAAAAAGTATCACCACATGACGCCGTCACACATGGGTTTTATTATAGTCTAGTTTAGATATGATATGATATCATTAGTCACTACAATTTTCCTTTTCAAACTCCTTAACTTCTTCTCTGCTTTCTCCTTTCTTTTTCTCATGCTCCGTCAGTTGTCCTTTTCCTTTTCCCTTTCAGTCTCTTATCTTATCGCTGGTAGACTACAGACTACAGACGACTCTTGGGAGGTTATCAAAGTAGTTGAAAAAATACCTACAGGCTACAGGTTGGTCCTCGTCCTTGTACAAATATTATAGAATATAGAATTCATTTGTAAATGTACAATGTACACACTATACACTACACACATAAAACAGGAGGATAATAAAAAAAGTATAAAAAATAATCAGTTGGCTTTGATTTCTTCTCATTTTCTCCTTTATTTGGAACTGAAAACTTGGAAATTGGAAATCCTCTTAACAAAAATCCACTCATTCATATTTATCTCTATTTTCTCAAGTCTTGTGACTTGTGAGTTGTGACTATTTTTAGGTCACGTCATTGTAATACTTTTGTGGGGGAAAGTTGAGTAATTTATTATTTCTTCTAGTTTCTTTTACTCTTTACTCATGCATTATACATACTGCATACTGCATACTGAGTACTGAATACTGAATACTGAATACAGAATAGACTGACTGAGATATTGGACATTGGAATAAAATATGAGGAGGATTTTTGTAGAAACATTGAAAATTTATGTAAAATTATGCAGTCAAGAAGCGTTGGTAAAAAATAGGTTTGAATTTTGACTGAGTTGAAATGAGATGAGACGAGATGAGCTGTGGTACTGACACTGAGCATTGAGCATTGTGCACTGTACATTGTCATGGTTCCAAAAAAATATTAAAAGAATAAGTACGTTAAAAGAATAAAACATAATATTCTGGTATGATAAAAGTAATTAAAGTGATGAAAGTATCTACATTCGGCATTTGAAAATCGACATTCTACGTTCTACATGATGAACAATAACAAGGGCACTTAAATTTCTCCAAGTTTGCCAATCTCAATGAATTATGGGAAACGGAAACCCCGCAAGAAATTTGTGGAAGAAAATGCTGCGTACTGCGAATCGATTCGTAAATAGCACATAAATGAAATGATTGTTTCAATTAATTATTAATGTGTTTTGTTTGCCATTTATTTTCCCGTTTCAATATTTTGATCAAAATTAGCCGAGTTCTTTTATTATTTCCATGAATATTACTGGACACTGGACAGTAGATACAACATGTACTGAGAAATTCAACTCTGTATTCAATCGCGTTCAAACAGTCGGGAAAAAGGTAAACGGCGTTGAAATTATTCCAAAATTTTGAATTCAATTTTTTTAATTGCTAAACCCTGACGCCGATAATTTTTTTAGCGTCTCATTTTTAGTAAATAGTTTACGGAAACATCACATTTTTGGCATGCAGATTGCAGAATACAGTAGTACACGATACACGACTAAACAACTTGATCTTCATTTGCAAATTGCAACCTACAGTGAACATTCGAAATCCGTAGCACAAAATTCTGTGTAAAGAAAACATCCAAAATCCTTGTTTTTCCCGTTCAAACTAAATATGAATTACCACGGCGAAATTTCACACTTGACTCTTTATACTTGATTACTCGATCAATATTCAATTTGCATTAATCGGTTATCGATTTGCCAAGAGAAAATTAATTGTGCTATCCGCAACAATTTTGATGACCGTGGCGACGCACCGTTTGTCGATTATGTAACTTGAGCCCATTTTGATCTGGATCAAACTAAATGACTTTAGCATTTTCATCTCGTACAGATTCAACGAGCTTTGAAACTGAGGCGATTTCATTCGATGCAGAATTTCCACTGAATTCCTGTGAAATTCCGCCAGAGTTTCAATCAGCATGACCAACGCAGAGAAGGAAAGAGGAAGTGCGCAACCAAAGAATACTGCCAAAATCCCATGCATTTTGAATCCGCCGAATGTGCAGAGAATCGTCAGGGCCATCGTGGCTGCTTTAGCTCCTGGGAAAATCAGAGTGCCGAAAGTGCGATGAAGAGATTTTTGAAGAATTTCCATCTGTCGATACATTTTCATCACTCGCTGGACATTCGTCCTTGAGATTGGATTTGGAATTGGATTTTTCTTGCTTCGACATCGACCCGAGGCCAAAACCCTTGAACCAGAAAAAGGAAAAACAAACACCAGAAATGAAGATTGATTTGTGTAGAATGTTTGAAGGAAACGGAATATAAATTGTAGATTATTTTTCAAAATTCCTGTCATACTTGATTTGACGGAGGACGGAGATTCCAGGGAAAATAAATGTGAAGCCATTAAAACCCGAAATACGCGAGTTTCCCAAGCAGATGTACGAAAAATACGCCTGATAAACTACACACAACATTCTAATAACCAGATTCAAAACTTTATTTTCCCCTGCGAGTGGGATGAGAACGGACGATAGAAATTCTGGAGAATGCGGTCGAATCACTGCTAAAAGTACAATGCCGATTTGTAGCAAAAGAAAATTGCACCACGCGGCGTCGAGAAAATATCCACTGATTTTTGGAACGAGAGAAATTTCTCCTTTTTTCTCAAGTTTCTTTCCATTTTCCGCTCTCGCGTTTCTCAATTCATCTAAAAATTTCACAAAAATTCCCATTAAAAAAATAAGAGCTTTATGAATTTAACATAAATATTTTGAATTAATTTTTTATGATTTTGCCTTCAAATTGTTTCACGAGTGTTGAAAATCGGTAGAAAAATCCAGGGAATTCATTTTGATTCACAACATTTACAACTAGTGAGACCAGTAAAAAAACGTAATAAGCAGATTGAAACCTCATGTAAAATTTCATCAGTTTATTTGAAGACGAATCACCCGCCAAATTTACTCGAAAAGTTTGTGCAAAAATGAAGAAAACGTGAAGAGCTGCGAATCCGCTGTTCAGGAGCCAAATCCGTCGACTTCTTTTTGACCTTTGGATTTCAGGTCGATCCAGTTTTTCGTTCCAGACGAACGGATGAGCGTGAACTTTTTGACCGAATGTCACAGCCTTCTTCATGTGATGACGAATTTTGTCTGGCAACAAACTCATTCTCTAGCTTTTGCGATGCTCAGATGATTGTGAATGATGAATTTGACTAAATTGTTCAAGATTAAAAATGAATGAGAAACGGTTCAAAATACGAAATGAATTCAATTTGAAACTTTGAACGAAAAGTGGAATTTGTTTTGGCGTGTCAATTACAAAATAGAACAGAACGGAACAAAACCAGGAAGAAGTTTTAGCAGACAATAATTAATTTTTGTGTAGGAAAGAAAAGAAACGCCCTAATCAAAATTATGAACCAGGAAAAGAAATGACAAACAAAACAAACTCATTGCATTGGAGCAATAATTTCATTTATGTCTTACAAATATCTTTTTATTTGGTGAATTTCTTCCGGGTTTCCTGTCTTATCAATTTTCAAGTTGGATATCGGTAATTTGTCACAATTAAAAGTATACTTGACATTTTTACTTCTTACGTTTTCATTCCTGGTTCATCAATTATCGGTTATCGGTTTGCCAGGATAAAATTGACGGTGCTATCCATAACAATTTTGATCACCGTGGAAACGCACCGCTTGTCGATAAAGTAACTCGAGCGCATTTTGATCTGAATTGAAGTAAACGACCTCAACATTTTCCTCTCGTAGAGATTTAAAGAACTTTGAAACTGGGGCGATTTCATCAGATGCAGAATTTCCCGTGAATTCCTGTGAAATTCAGACCAAGTTTCCATCAACATCACCAAAGCGGAAAAGACAAGAGCGGCAGCAAAAACTAGAAATACCGCCAGAATTCCATCCATTTTGAATCCACCATAAGTGGCGAGAATTGTAACTGCCATAGCCAGTCCTTTAACTGCCGGGAAAATCATATTTCCGAAAGTTTCATGCAGAGATTTTTGGAGTATTTCCATCTGCCGATACATTTTTATCACTCTCTGTACTTTCTCTCTTGATAATTCGAATGGAATTTTTTTACCGCCGTTCCAATTTCCGTTATGAGTCGAAGCCAAAATCCTTGGAAATAAAATAAATTGTAATAAATTGTAATAAATAATAAAGATCAAAACCACAGCTGTGTCTTTTGTGCAGAATGTTCGGTGAAAATATGGAAAAAAATGTAATTTTTAAAAGTGAATTGATACTTGATCTGCCGAAGGGCGATGATTCCAGGAAAAATATAAGCAAATGCAGTCATGATCCAAAGAAATACATTGGCGAAGGTGACGTACTCAAAATGAGCTTGAAATACCACGGAAAAAAGGCGGATGAGCAGTTGTAGGATTTTTCTATCTCCTTCTTCTGCAAATGGCATCAAAACGGCTGATAGGAATTCTTGAGACTGAGGTCGAATTATTGAGAGAAGCGTCAAGCTAAGTTGCATTCCCAACACATTGAGCCAGAAAACGTCCAGAAAAAGTCCGCATAGCTTTGGAATCAGTGTTTTTTCTCCATTTTCCTGGTCCCACATTTTTTCTCCATCTTCTTGCCTTGATTTCAGCAAATCATCTAGAAAAATTTCAAGAGTTAATAATTAAACATCACGATCAAGAAAATCTTGATTTTGCTGTTCTGATTTTTTCATGTTTTCTGACCTTCAAATTGTTTCATGAGCGTTGAAAACCTGAACTTGAGACCGGAAAATTCTTGTTGTTTGATTAAATTTGCCAGTTGAGCAAACAGGAGAAAAGTACGATTCAAAACCACAAATCGCATGTAAATTTTCATCATTTTGTTCGAATCCCCATTCAAATTCACACGCAGGCACTGAACGAGGACGAAGCAGAAATAAAATATTGAGATTCCGCCGTTCAGGAGCCAAATCCGTCGACCTCCTTTTGACCTGCAGAGTTCAGGTCGCTCCTCTTTTTCATTCCAGACAAACGGATGAGCATGGAATTTTTGACCA
The DNA here is from genome assembly GCA_034698265.1 of Sminthurinus aureus. Classification (NCBI taxonomy): domain Eukaryota; kingdom Metazoa; phylum Arthropoda; class Collembola; order Symphypleona; family Katiannidae; genus Sminthurinus; species Sminthurinus aureus. Next base: position 10,979 of record JAQGBH010004980.1, read on the forward strand.
AATGTCACGCTTTTTCTCAAGTAGTGACAAATTTTTTCAGATAGGAGACTCATTTTTTGAATTGGGGATTTTAAATTTTCTCAAACTGAAACAGGTCTTTATCTTGGCCGTTGATTCCTGAGAATTCAAAAGTAGTAAATTTTGTTGTAGATTAACTTCTCTCATCGTTGGCCTGAACTCTCAAACGTTTGTTGTTGATTCTTCAGCCAAATATTAACATTTTTGCATGGAATAAAAAGCAAATTCAGACCAGGAGCAACAACTTTTGTTTTGCAACTGCCCCAATCAAAATAATAAAAGCAAATCACAAAACGTACATCACAATCAATCACCAATCACATTTTTCCTGCAAACAACCAACCCCAATTACAGACCAATTGCGAACCGTAATTGCTACTTGTGTGTACCACATTTTGGGTTTTAAACGGATGTTTTGTCCAGTCTGACCTGATTGGTCTGTGATTGCTTTTGGTAGTTTTCAGGAAAAATGTGATTGTTATGTAAATGGACATTTTTGTGATTTGCTTGTAAGCACTCCCAGTAGAAAAATTACACCCATCAATTCAATTTTATTCAACGTTTCCATTTTTTCAATACGTAACACAAAAACGAGTACAAGTTTAATGGGTAAATAAATAAAAATAACTATGCAGAAACTGTGTACAGAAATTATATCTAAGCTTTTTCTAAATAAATGGGAATAAAATGTGTATGAAAAACAATGATTAACAGTGATTTTCATATGTAACAGCAATTTTTAGTATGACAATTTAACTAGTTTCTTCTTGTAGGTATTATTTTTTCTTAAACTTGCTGTAGGTTTACTGGAAAAGTACAAAAACAAACGAGCAGATTTCCAAATAATTGGCTTCAGTTTTGTAACGATTATCGATACGATTTTTTTACTACGTTTTGTAGGATGAGACACGAGTAATTAATCAGAAGTTAAAAATCAAGTAACAAACTTTCATTTTTTTATTGCTCACGACTCAAACTTGAGACGCTCTGTTTTATTCAGCATTCGAAAAATCAGTAATTATAAACAATTCACAAAATTCCATACTAGAAATCACTACTAAAAAATCTCAAGTGCAGAAGAAAAATAATAAGAATGATAATTCATTGTAATTAAAAATGTACCTAAACAAAATGATCAGTTGAGACTTAAATTATCCATTTTATCCATCTGTATTTAACCTTGTAGATTAGTAATTAATAATTAGTATTCTGGAGAAAAGTGGACAATGTTCAAAACAGCCTTCTCAAAATAATTCAGACAACTAGCTGCGGACGGAAAAGGAGGAATCATTTTAGTCTGGTAGAAATCGCTGGCTTTCTTTACAAAATCAATCGCCTCCAGCGGCTTGTTCTTACTCAAGAGGGAATCAACTTTTGGAAAATTCATATGGTGACCATTGTATTCACCAAAAAGACTTTGTTGAGAATATTTTATATTACAATTGGCACATTTGAATCCATTCTCTCTTTTTAGGGTGATTTTTGACCAGTCCATTTTCCTCTTCTTCATTTCAGCGACAGCATTTCCCTGTCCTGTACTTTTCAAGTCGTCATAGCAACTAGGGCAACAGAAGGGACGACCAAATTGCTTCATTTGCAATTGGGCCATCATCTTCATCGTCTGCTCCTCTGTTGTCGGCCAATCTTCAACACAAGCAACACAATCACATTTAAAGTTGTAGAAATCCAAATTCTCCTGTCGTGATTTCTTTCCTTCTGATGAATAATGTGGCCCATAAGAAATAACAAGTTCCTCTCCTTTCTTCAACGATCTCAGGGTTACAAATGCAGCTTCTGCCTGGGTCAAATTGAAAAACCGGGTGACATTCGGATTACAAGAGTGAGAAAATAAACTGGCTGTAGGATAAATTGTTGGTCCGACTTGTTTTACTGTAATTTTTGGAAGTTCCACCGGATTCTTTTTCCGTTTTGTGTCTTGGAGTCGAACTCCCTCAAGCGAATCAACCTCATCCCATTGGAATGAATTACGGCGAAAGGACTCAAAATGATACAACATTCTCTTTAAGAGGAAATCTTGAAATTCAAGCTTCGTTTTTGAATCAATATAAGAATCAAGCTGATCAAAGAAATTACACTTGACATCCAAAATCTTGACGAGACAGAGAGCAGCGACAGATGGAAAGAGACTTCCTTTGGTAAAATAACGATAGAGATGACAAACTGTTTCGTAGGAATTAGGATCATAAATTTTAGTTACAGGATCAAACCCAGCAATTTCCTGTGATTGTTTTGACTTCTGAGGATTATTTTTTTGGTTCTTTTGTTCTTGAAAAATCTGAAAGAGTTTATTTGGGCCGAGGGAAGAAATTAATTTGAAGACTGGAATCCACTTGGCAGGCATATTTGATTTATGGATATAAGTTAAATACAGGCCAACGACGATTGAATGGAGATCGGGAAAAGCAGGACATTCAAATTGGTGATAATTTTCTGCTTCTTTCATACAGTTTTCCTTACAAAATAGAGCCTGTATTTAAAAAAAGCATGAAGTTGTAAAAGTAATTTAAAAAATGTATTTAATAATAATTATTATTATCTGAAATATGAGTATTACATAACTATTAAATACACATTTTATTACAATAGTTCTATTTTCTTCCGTATACACAGAAACATCATATCATAATATAATTTATGTTTCTTTTATAAAATAATCAAAAGTAGATAAAAAGTAACTCAATTTATCACTTACAAAAACACAACCTGGACATGGAATAAGTTTGAAATTTTTCTTGAAGCAGTGGTGACAATGAAAAATGCCGGGATTAAAAGATTCTGGATTAGCGGCCCCTGGTTTCTCCACCAAAACTGTCGTTCCTATAAAAAGTAAAAAAAATAAAAATGTGTCAACAATCAAAAATGACAAATACATGTGCACAAAAAAATCGATTTTAATTATTATAATTATTATTATGATTTACCCATTGGAACATCCTTGTTGACAATCAAATAACGGCCACGACTGGAATTGTATTTAATTTCAACAAAATCTTCAATAGACGGAGCAACTGGATTTGGGTTTTTAAGTGTGAATAAATTCTTCATAAACTCTTTCCTTTCATCCACCTCTTTTTTAAAGGCTCCCTTTTTAATTGTAGTTTCACTAGCACTTTCTATTACTTTCTTCTCAGCTGACGTTTCCATGGCAATCACTTCATCTCTTGAGGGTGGCAGAAAAATAGAATGGCTTTTAGGTGGTATTGAACTTTTGACAACATTTTTGATTGCTTCAAGTGCGCCCATGTCATCTCCTCCTTCTTTGAGGTAAATGAATCTCAACAAATTAGCTAGAGCAAAATCACCTTCATCCTCGGCAAAAGCAAACATCATATTCACCATTTTCAAACTTTCTGTCGTTGTAGATACTTCCTCAGCTTTTTTAAAAAAGTCCTGGCAAATTTCACTACTTTTGTCTAGAGTAAAAATTAATAATAATAATAGATGCGATATTAAGATGTAGTAAATAGTCTTCTAGATCTATTTGTTTAACAAAATTACATATAATACTTTTTTGTACAGAATATTTAATGTTTAATTTATTTCAGTTCTAAAATTAAAAACCAAAATTGTACTTCATTTATAACATGTATATACATTTTTCTGGAACAAAATGATTATAAAACTTACTTGTGTTTGAAGATGAGTCAGGTGTCCATTTAAAAAATGGTTTGATTAAGTCTATCTTCTCATCGTCAGTCTTACAGTCATTCAATTTTTTCAAAAAGGCTTTTATAGTCATCACTTTGGTCACTTCAGTAAACAGTCCAGAAAATATTTCAAGGTCAATTCTTCTTTCTTTTGTGAGTGATGATGACTGTTTTTGATACCGAAGTATCTCGTCCATAAATCGTGGAGGAAAATCCATTTTAAAAGTATTGATTATTGATGCTGTAAAATAGAAAAGAACCAATCAATTTACAAGGCAATTTGACATTAGAATTAGGTTCTACAAACTTTACAAGTTATTTTATTCATAATTTAACAGAATTACTTTAATATACAAATATACAACGAATGAAATATGAAATGTAAAAATTGCATGAGGAAATGAGTAGGTCTATGCAAAAGAGTCATGATAATTGTTACCTCTAGTCAATATGAACACAACAAAATATAATGGCAAGTCAAAATCTGTTGAAAAGGGCGGATTTAATTACAATTAAAAATTATGTCAAATATTCAATTTTCAACAAAAAAAACCAGCTGACTTTTTTTCCCGGGAAAAGCGTTTAAATTATGAGCGCCAAAATTCAAAATCCAAGAATATCTCATCTTCATTATCAATTACCTTTTGACCAATTATCGGAAAATATGGGACACAAAACACAAAAAGTGGAAAATGGAATAGACAGAAAACTCGAAAGGTTGAACATGAAGAA
>JAQGBH010004981.1:0-15395 GCA_034698265.1 Sminthurinus aureus
CTTACACTAGATAGAATAGGAAATTTGGAAAAACTGAAGTTGTACTTCTTTTGAGGTTTGAAAATCTGGTAAGTATAGACATGACTCAAACCAACTATAAGTATGTTGCATAACATTGGCATCATCATTATGCATTAAGGAAAGTACCATGTAAAAAATGAGATAGAGCGAGAGAGTGAGATATCCTTACTTTTAAAATAATATACTTTAACCTAGGCTTTGTAAGTTTTGATTCTATTGTATTGTATAGAAGATGGAAAACTGTCCAGGATTTCGTAATACGTTTAGCATGAAATCTAGACTCTAGACTCTAGACTGTATACCACACTGCATATCAAATATCAAAAGGTATATATTATGTGATATGTGCAAAGAAAATACATTATTGTACAAAACAGAATACGTCAGAATGTATTTCATTCCACATGTACATAAACAAATTGCAAGCACTTGCTATGTACAATGTACACAAACAAAGATTTACACTCTACACCCTACACAGCCTTATAATTTTTAACTGAGCATGTACTTTCTCAATTAAGCGTTCGTAAACCATTTAATAAGAAAATTCCAAAAATTTTGTCAATATTTACTTTACGGATTCATCACACATGGTGTAAACTGCGACAATTATTGCAATAGGTTAGATACATGTACCCAGTGTACAGTGTATCTATTTTATATTTACGTACATACCTTTGTATCTATGTATATTTTATATTATACCGACGTAAATCGACATGATATGCATGAAAGGGCGAGGAAATCCTCGGATTAATTTATCCATGTACATTTCAAAGGTTTTCCTCAGAAATTTTTTAACCCATTATTGGTACTTTTTATACCATCATTCTATGAATTTTGAATATGCATAGTGTACAGACTTAAACGTAGACATGGTAATCAGCTTCGCGTCACACTAGTTCCACATAAATACTTACTAGTTTATGCCATTGTAATGCCTACATAATATATAAGATCATAATACAATATACTACTTGAAAAAATGCACAAAAATGACATTCAAAAACTGCAGTACATAGAAACAATAAAGTACAGCTAATCGTCAATTCTGAGAAAGTCAAATTCAGTTCTATAAATGTATGAATGCCAAAAGTATACATGAATAATGGCTTAATCGAACTACTTGTATTTAAAATATTTTCATCCTCTTGATTATGCATTATGTATCCATTAATAATTAAAACAAACATGAGTTTTCTATGCATACTTGAAATTCAAAATAGCTTCATAACTTTTAACAATTCTGAGGATTCTTAAAAAACTCACAAAAGTCCATTCAGTAAGAATTAAATGTAGTGTTTCGTGGAATACAGACCGGGGGGAAATTTAGGCCATATTTACAAGCACATGTATGTGTACAAAACAATATTATAGTAGTTACATAGTTATAATAACGTGCTAATTCTCCATTTCCAATACAACTACAGAAACCATACAAGTACTTTCCACTTTTTTAAAGTTTGACAGATATTTGAAAATACTTAAGACAGAGATTCTATTCTACATATAAAACATTATCAGCAGCAGTATCATTGGATCTTTCTAATCAATATAAATGTTTTGACGTGTAAAATACTTTGTAAACTATTAAATACAAAATATGTAAGAAACTACAATAATTCTTGGTTCTTGGGTATTTTCCAAAAGTCTTTTTGTACATAAAGTTTGTAGAAACAATTCAACTGTATGCATGAAAACAGTGAAAAAAAACTGGACTCGACCCCTTCTTTAATTTTATCTTTCATCCATACATATTTTATCCTATATTTAGAGAAAATCTGATAAAATTAAGTTATAAAGTAAGGTGAAATGGGTAAGAATAATAATTCTGGTATGTTGTATATCATAATATGTGAAACTACCAACTCCCTACCAGGTCCATGTGAACATGTCTACATTATATGTTCTACGTACTACATATTATATGCTTGAAAGTGAAGTACATGCATACATACTACAGACTTACATTGTATATTTTACATATATGTACACACGCATATAAATACGCTACACACACAGTTAACACAAGATTGGTGTTTGGAGACATGGTATATTTTGTAAAATATAAAAGTTGTACTTGTATTTGATATTTTGTCGGTCGGAGTCGTATTCAGTGAAGAATGGAATGAGAAAGGGATATTTGGTGAGAGAAGAAGGAAGGAGCTTGTTGGCGTCAAGGGTTACCTCTTCTCAGCCTTCCCGTCTACCGCCAACAACGAACAACGAAAAAGAACTAGTCAGCCAGACAGGCCCATTTAAAGACAAACTTGAAAGTCCAAGCATAAGGTATCCGTATAAGAAAGAAAAAGACGGACCGTCGGTGTAAGAATGGACGTAATTCCTATCTATAACATGCATATCGGTATATAAGATGAACAGACGAACATGTTCTGACTACACTTACTGATAAAGTTTCATATGCTTTTGTAGATTATACATGTGCTATGTACATTTAAGAAACTATGAAAAACCAGCCTAATATAATAATAAACACAGAATATGAATGTATCTATACAACATATATTCGAAAAAATCCTCAAGTCTTAGAACACAAAAACTCCTTAACAAAAGTTCATTTCAGACAACCATGTATGTTGTACATTGTATATATGCATCTAAAACGCATCTATCCGAAGGACCGATAACGATAATTTTTCAACTGCTCAACTATCACAAGTTTTTAGAAAACCCCTAAAATATGTTGTATGTACTATACGCAAACCAACAGGTATAATAACATGTATAAAAGGTATACATAATACGATGTACGCATAATGGATGTACAATAATAAGTTTTGTTGTCGTATACATATATAACTATATACAAGCACACAGATATACGTGTAAATTATACTGTACATATATTTGTTAATACAAAAGATGAACAAACATGCATAGATGAGGTGTGTATTGTGTATACGTGTCTGTACGAGGATAAGCCGTCGTTTTAATATACATATATACATATTATAAAAATGTAGACAAAGTCAACATTCCAACTAACTTGCTTAAGAGTCATCATACTTTTATATAACAGTATTAGCACTAGCCAGGAGAGTAAGAGGCAGAGACAGAGACAGAAAGAGAGAACTACTGAGAAACGGAGACATATATCTACAAGAACCAATGCGATGTCTGCATTCTGTATTACTACAACCACATTGATGTGATAGTCAAGTGATAATACCAGACGGCTGTGTTTATATATATACAAATGTAGGTCGTTATTTCTATGTTTCTATGTATAACATAAGTAATCTTAAGAGTTACTTATTACTTTGGGTCTTGGTGACCGTATAGGTAAAGAAATATGTGAAAAAGGACAATGAAGGGGCCATGGGGATATCCTTTTTCTGCGAATTTTAGGTCGAAAAGAAATCCAATTCAACTCCAAAAGAACAGAAATATTACGCACCCAGTTACCATTATGTATTATTTGCTGTATACACAGTATACATATATTCAAAGCAACAAAAGTAATAACACTGGCACTGGAGAAAACAAGGCACCTTACTGTGCTATTATTATAAAGTCTCTGTCCAAAAAAAACTTGACCATTTTCTTTTCCTCGTATAGATCCTGAGCTGTACATAATATAAGTTTACTTTGTCGAGCTATACAACTGATAATGAACAATCAATTATTAAGCAGTAATAATCAGAATTTTCTAGTAGTCAAAAAAATAAATAAATTCTGATAAACTCTAATAAAAATAATAATAATGATTACTACAATCATGTGTTAGAAAAAAGTTGAATTGCTATAAATACTTTTCTTCATTATTATTACTCAAGTAAAAGACCTACACGATTTCAAGCTATCTATATATATAATAATAATAATATATCTTATCATTTTATTTTTTGGTCAATCAACCAAATATGAAATGCTTCCCACATTGAAGAAATAGCTTATAAAATCATATGTAAACGTGTATGATTAGGAAGAGCATGAGAAAGTCTTGAAAAAATCATCTTACTACTGAAAATAAAAAAACATTTATAGACACAAAGTAATAGTAACAACAACAGCAAGACAAAACTTAAAACCTGGAATAAAAAATTCATGTAATATTGAATTAATTCGGTTTGAGTTTTTGTATTCATGATTCACATGATGTGATGGTAGTAAGTACTATTATATAGCGTTCATTTGAAATATATTTTTTTATAAGGCTTTAGACTTTAGACGTCTTTACAAATCAATTTTTATTTCAGTTTTACATAATCACAAGATCACTTATTAATTAATCACTTGAACTAGTTACTGTCAAATGGAAAACAATTTGCTTTATAGACTGACTAAATATTGTCTCTATATCATTATGGATTTATACAAGATTGTACTTATGTTTGTTTGAAAAACTTTTTACAAAATATATATCTTCCAAGCTTTTTCACATCACTGTCATTAGTATTATCATGTGAGGACTCCTCGTCACCACCAATCCAAAAAAACTAACAAACAAGTTAATTCTGTCACTAATCCAAGTATCCCAAATGTACAAGCTATTGTAATATTAATTCACTGTAATACACACTCCCCTGGTGTGTGTGTTTTATCGGGAACAAAAAGCAATAATATATGATATACAAAAAAATAAATAAATAAATCCCTCCATTACCTTTAGGATAAAACTATGACGTGATAGTTTTTACTAAAACGAGAGGTGATATACTTTAGTCTATTGAGGTGTTTGTGCACATGTAATTCCTGTTACTGTACTAAGCCTAGCCTATATCTTCATCTATATTATTGCTATTTTTCATGTTTTACTGAAATTATATGTACACATGGATAGATCAATCATTCTACCATCCACGATAATGCACAACACAAAGATGAATAAGATGCTCACAGCTCATATATGCGTCACAATTTACAGTACAATTTACAATTTATAAATGATAATGTAATACAATATTATGTATTATATCATTACAGTTTTCATTTCTGGATAATGATGGTTATGAGTACGTTTGTGAGTTTCAAATAGGAGTGCAACAGCAGCATTGTAAAATGGAGAAGCAGGTGACAACAGGAATACAACAGGTGAAAGAACTTGAGCGAGAACGAGAGAGGAAATCTTTCTACTTGTATATGATGACTTGATCCTATTCCGTCTAATGCCTAATGTAATGTATCATGCATATATACGTATAATAAAAAGCACCCACAAACACTGACAACATATAGTGATATGATTTATGATATACTATACGCTGGAGTATTTTCTATGAAATTATCATGTAGGGCATACACAATGGAAAAGAGACGAGCTACCATCACCAATATCAAACATCCACTATATACCAGACCAGTGGCAATAGACATAAAATGTTTTATAATATAAATTTTAGATCCTACAACATAATAAATACTTATATATTATGTGCATACATGTGTAAAAAATTAAGTCAAAATACAACATGAGAATTTTATAAGATTTTATACTAGTTTAATTTATATGTTCCACCAAAAATTTAAATATAATGGTACTAGTATAGTATGTTATTGTGTCTGAAGTACGTAACGTAATGCATGTAAATTTACATTTAAGTGCATACTAGTTTATAAAATAAGACGTTTTAGGATTAAGATTAAGAATTGTGATAGATAAATAGATAGATACTGGATGGCCAGATACGCATACCTTTGTTTTTTTATACTATATAGTTGTATAGACAAGTGTAAGAGACAATAATAAGGAAGAGCTATTCCTTATAATATTGTGTGCATGCATTTGTGTTATTCTATGGATGCATGTACAATGTGTAATCTAGAAGAAGATACATAAGGTGTGAGTGTACATGTAGTATAAAGGGTATTCTAATGCACATGATTCAGGTGTAATGTAATGGGAATGTTGTAGGTTGGAAAGGACTGAAGGCCACTGCAAGAGAAGCAAGCAGAAAAACAGAATATAAAAATATACATATATTATATACATAAATCCGTAGCAATTGTTCGACGAGGTTTCCCCCCAAGCAACAAAAACGTTCAAATTCTCTACACACTTGATATGACGCATCGACTGATTATTCATTCTTTCGCATTCTGAAACTCACATTGCTAACCAAATCATCATCATCATCATCATCACAATATCATATCATCATGTACAGTCACTCTCTGCAAGTTTTTTAGCTAGATGGTCTTTTGCAGTATGTAAAACAGACACTTATACATGTGATGCTAACCATACAATAAATGCAATACAATAGAATAGAATACACTGATAGCCAACTCCTTTTCATTTCTTGTATTCCTACTCTATCTATATATTATGTGCATGTGTATTATGCATAACCTGCATGGATAGGCATATGTATATATAGATATATGTATGCCTCTTTAAATTACATTACTATTATAGATGAACAGTTGTGTTTTTTTTTCACATCATTACATTAACATTGCGTTAGCCTAGCCTGACGCCTGGCCATAATATCGTATTATATGTACTTATTATTACTATTATGTTATTGCATTCTTCTTCGCTTTTTCGACTCTCTTTTGTGTGTGAGACTTCTAAATAGTTATTGGTCGTCTAAACTTGCACTTGTTTCAGCTGTACTTGCTGTTAAAGACGTGTATCTAAAGTATGAATGTATTTATTTGCATGTATACATATCCACGCTGTGTGGACGTGAATAAATCCTTTACAGTATTTTATAGGCCTACAAAAACAACTACATAATCTAAACAGACTAATTTGCAAACGCATATATATATATATATATATATATGTATTCTTACTTTATATGCCTAAAAACTAAAAACTCCAAACTTCATCATTCTATTACATTTCTTTATGATTCAACATTCAATAACCACAATTACATGTATATAATATAATATACAACAAAGTAAATATGTATGATGTATGAACACATCTATTATGTATGTAGCTATGTGTAGTATACATTTTTAAGCTTAAAGCATACATTTCAATCTGTCAAAATACGTACATATCAGTAGAACTTGTCATACCAAACTTATGTATAGATAATGTTATTATACACACATCGTAAGTGTTAAAAAAGTAGAAGAAAAAAACAAACAAAACCAGCACCAGACTAAGCCACGTAATTTCTGATAAATATACATGTAAACACATATATGGAGTATTTACCATTTATTGTATGTGTATCTGATATATATTATTCACCTTTCGTATGCTCCTATAACATAAACAAAAGTAACCATGTATTTCTATAAAACACCTTTAACAAAAATTTATATGTACATACTTGAACACGTAATGAGTTTTGTGTTGTATTCTACCTATCTTTCTGTCTCTCTCGCTTTCCATCCAGCAAATAGTCAATAGCATAAAGCATAATCTATAAATATAATATTAAAAATTCCATGTACTTGCCATGTATTTTAAGTACATGTGTGTATTATGTTGACGCTACAATTACTTTATCTAACATAAATGTGTGTGTGTGTGTGTTTATATGTATTATTTCTTGTATGAGTGAATATTTTTTTATTTTAGTCATTTAGTGCAGAAGGCGAGGAAGGAAACCCCCTATTAAATAAAACATCACAACATAATTGAAGAGAACTACTACATAGTACATAGATGTGTAATGTACACTTATGCATATACATATGGAGATATAGAGAACTAGAAAGAGAGGCCAACTAGATTCAGAACCATATAACTGATAGGTTTACTGATACATACACAGCGTCAGTCAGACCAGGCCAACTCAAGTCACATTCATTTTATTTTTCATAGCCCAGCCTTCTCATTCAATTGAACAACTACAACACAAACTCTCATCTCATCTCCCTTTATTTCTCGTCTTTTCAGAATCATCCTACATAGTATAAGCAAATCTATTCATAGTACCATGGTATAAGTGTATGTGTACATTTTGTGATGCTTATACACTTAAATCTTTGCACTTAATTGAACTTATGTACATTTTCATTATTATTTGTGTACATTTTTACTGGATAAATATAGCCTGCAAAATAGATTCTTATTTTATAAGAAGGTATTGAAATACAAGTATTTTCTATTGCATAACTTTCCTAATTTTTTTATACATAATATAATATTGAATGTTTCTATATTCATCAATTTAAAATGTTTCCCAATAACTCTAGTAGACATTTAAATATAGTTTTCTTACTGTTTTTTAATAGTTCAAAAACTACGTGCAAAATTCTTCTGCATATATACATATGATAAGGTGTGTTTTTCAATCTAAATATTCATCATACCCAAGGTCATTAGATGAATCAGATCAGTACATATACATGCATGTATTGTATGTGCTGCATACAATTCTGTGGCTGACAACGGCCACAAAAATTAGTGAACGGTTTTCACTTTCCTAAAAACAATATATCTCTTCAAAGTCTAACTAACGTATGTAGGATGATTTTACTATGATAAAAAGTTTACTTTATTTATTTAGTATACTAATTGGTATAAAATATAAACTAAATCCAGCGTATGACTTTACTATAACATTATGATATTGAATGATACACATTATTTACTGTAGATATATTATACTTAAAAAAAAAAAAAATCTCAACAATCAGGCTTACTGTTTACCTAGCAAAGAGTAGTCAAAGAGGGGACTTATGTATATCGTCTGTGTCTAAATTAATACATGATATTAGACATATTACAATCTAAACCTGGTTATAATTTAGAATATCCATTTACAGTAAAGTACCATAAAATATAAAAAATATACAGAAACGCGCAACGGATCTATATTATACTTGATTCATCAGTATATTTCTATAACATACATGTGGAGTTTTTGTTGTTTTAGACATGTGTGTTATTATCGTTATCGTACATAATGTATACACACAGCAGAAAGATAAAACATAATACTGTATACTGTAGTAGTATTAAAGCTTTAATGTACATTATTACGACACATAACATTTACTTACTCATGAATAGCTATTGTATTTAACATAACATAACACGAGAATTTTGATATGTGTAAAAATATATATTATATTATTATGCTTATTAAAATATTAGTTGAACATAGAGAAAATAGAATGCACATTTTACGTACACACAAGATGAAAGAATACAGAACAGTTTACGTATATATATAATGTATTTTTATATACTAATGTATAATGATACATTATTTGAACATATTTCCATATATCATATTTCTTCTGTACTTATCTCTCTCTCTCTCTCTCACTCTCTTACTAGAATATGTTCTATTCTCTGTTTTGCCATGTTTGTCTGTTCATAAATTGAATCTATATATTATTTTTCAACATTAAATGACAGCAACTCATCATTGGAAGCGTTATCGCTACCTATATATACTGTTAGATATAGTATATTCAAGCAAATAGTACGATAACAAGTAAAAATACTATTCCTACACTACTAATACTGGTTCCTATATAGTCATAATATTATATATTATTATGGTTATATTATTATTATTATGGATTTATAATACTTTACAGATTTGATGAACAGCAACAAGTAGCACTGCTGACTGCTCTTGGAAATAGTAATAACGATATATAAGTACTTAAATAGCAACACAGTTAAAAATGTGTACTTTTTCCGTTCCTTGCTTCTATTGTATGCTCAAAAAAATCATGACGTTGTGTATGTACTACGTACAGTATAAAAACCTTACATGCACGTCTATGTATATAGTAGATACACCATAATGTAGAATATTGACATAATATATATTTTATCAGCCTACATATTTTTTATTCTTTAGTCTCCATTTCATGTGTCTATAATACTACACATAATAATATTATTATTTACAATTTAAGGATACATATAACATTACATAAACATTACTTTTACTACTATCCATGTTACTATAATGTACTACACTTTCTTCCCTGGGAAACTGTCTTGTGATGGTACATAATATATTATATATTATACACATAAACAAATGATATGTATTGGATGTTGATAATTATTTTTATTTGACGGTTTTCAGTATTTTAGAGTTAAATGTTATATTGTGTTACATAATACATTCAACTTATATCCTTTATATTTTTTTGTACCATAGTATGTGATATCAAAGTAATAAACAATATAGTCCATTACCCATTATATAGGAAGAATGACTAATGCCCATTTTTATTGCAATAAAATGTGCAATTGTTAGAGGAGAGTGAGCTTACATGAGTATGTAAGCTCATGTATTTTATATATATATGTAATAAGTATCTACAGACTACCCTAGTTTATTCTCCGATATATTATCTATCATACTATTCTATTTCATCTGGTTAATGTTTTAAAACATTAGTACTCCACGATGATATTATGTGTACTACACAGTACACACATGTTTATAAATGTGCACATGTAAAAACTTCTTTTACTTATTTCTTTTTCTAATCCTCCTTTATCCGTATCTTTATCTGATTACATTTTTTACTATGATTACGTTTTATGTAATATATTATGCGGTTTTTTAATTGTAATTTTTATACGTTTGCAATACCTACGTTAAAGGAGCAATCGTGATGCTAGACTGTTAATGAATTGTTTTGAAAGGGATCATCAAACTAAATAGAAGATACAGAAAGATGCTTCTATTAATCTTTTTTCATTATAAATATATTTGTATGTAGTCAAAGTATAAATATAGTTCTACTTTCATTATTATTATAGTAAAATAAAATGTATTCATGTGTATATCATGTATACATGCATGTATTTATATAACATGGTACAATAATAAAATCAGTAGTTTTACTTGTCTGGGTTTATGTATCACTGTGTGTATTTGTGTACATATCAATGTATTTATATATATGTTACTACTGAAGATGATGTAGTTGTGTATGATGTTCATTGTTGTGGTTATAGTTGTGCTACTACGAAAAAAAGTACGTATAGACATAATAATACATTATACACACACATACAATTTTTTTTAATAAATTTATGATGGCTCTAACACAGACTGTAGATAGGTATACATACGGTATTCTTCGGTTTGTTTTACTTTTACTTGTTATATGTATGTATGTTATATGTTCTAGAGGTATGTGAAGAAGATATATTTTATTATTATTATAGTGTATCCGAAGAAAGAAAGAAAGAAAGAAAGGAATAGAAAGAGAGAGAGAGAGAGAGAGAGATTTCCTGAAGGGATACCCTAGACGTTTTTTCTCCATCTGTATACTTGACCACCTTTTTATCCACATTCCTTTACAAGGGGATTCCCTTGTCCAATTCTCGCCATAACAAAACACAGTCTCAAAAGTGAGTGAGTGAGAGAGAGAGCCTAAAGCCTTCTTTTTTATTATTACTGTAGTAGTATGCATGTTGTTCGACTTCAAAACCGTGTGCATGTATATGTGTGTGTGCACAGATAATAATATTATGATAAAAGTAGTATTTTAAACGATAAGAGAGAGAGAGAAAGAGATGCAACCTGAACATGACTCTTACACATCTACACATTCTTTAATGAAACGATGATGTAGTTGTTGTTTTTTTTTGTTGGTTGCTCACTACACTAAAACTTGGTTGTTTCCAAATACTGCTTAAATCTAATAAAATGCTAGTACATCGGAATTGATTACGTATTACTTAGACACCTATGCACAAAATATTATTATTATAATGAAACTCTATCTAATAACTCTTACTTTGCAGATCACTGGCTCACAGTACTATATATATATAAACTATAACATGGTACCTGTATAATATAATAATTTACTGATTACTGATTATGTGTCCCATGAAAAATGAGTAACATCATTTGAGTGCATATGTGTATAATATGCGTAACATGTATTTAATTACTTTTTGAGTAGGTAGTCACAATTAAAAACTACATAATATACATGCATAATATATATATATATATAAATAAATCATCTTACCTCTTCCACCTTTACTCCGTTTCCTCATATTGATTTGCTTTTTTTCTTAGTTGACGTTTGTTTTATAAAATAGATAATAGAATATATATCGAGTATTTACTGGGATTGTTGATAAACAATAGATAGTCGTGATGTGTGCAATGGCTCTTATTTACTGTACATTGACGTTGCTTTCTCCATAATATATATATGAGCTTCTAACTGAATTGGTCGATTCTCCAGATTTTACATTGAACACTTTTTACTTTCAAATTTACACATGTTAATAATCGATACATCTTTAATAAATTAATGGACACTAAAGCTCACAAAACTGAGCTGTTGTTGATTGTGTACTGATGATGACGTTTTGTTTTACTGTACTGTGTGGTTTAATGATAAACTCTTGTATTAAGTTCATGATTTAACGGAATAAAACAACGATAATCATTATACTTCATAAAACATTTAAAAGTATTTGTCAAGATATCTATTTTCATTGTCATACATAGGTATACATGTATGTGTGTATATGTACTAAAATATACTGTGTAACATATTTATAACTTGGAGAAGAACTGATTAATGTGATTACTAGTTATCATTACATATCGATATTATACCGATTTTTTTAAGGTTTTACAGGTGTAGTTTTCATAAAATAATATCATTATCATAACAATATATATTATGTATCGTGAATCTAAAAGTATATAATCACTATCTATCATTATAATGTTATATTTACTACAAAATATTAAGAATCACATTACACATCAAAATATAAGTACTATGTATAATAAAAACACGTTCAACATTATTTAACCGACGTACAAAACTATATAAATGTACTTTTAAAAACCATTTAAAATCTAATATCTGGTGGTCGTCAAAATTCGTTCATGATTCCCATTGATAAAACATAAAACACTAATTACTTAATTGGCACTGTTTTGGGTTTTTTTTGTAAACACAGACACACACACATACGTATAAGTACACACTCACTGTAATAATATTGATGATGATTGAATATAGGTACTAAATCTTTAAATTTTTATGTCATGTGTCTTGAAAAAAGTGCATAATTGGATTAAAACTTAATAATTAACTAACTATACTTAATTGTAGCAATAACAATAGTTTTAATCTACACCATGTACAATAACACTGTATATTATAGCAACTTTGTTTATAAAATTAGTGTACTTTCTTGGGACGACATGAGCCGTGTAGTATAGAGTATAGACTGAAGAATGAGAAACTCATTCATTTGTATTCCACGAACAGAAATTGGTAGTATTAATCACACACTACATTAATTACACAAATACAACTTTAAAACCACTCGGTGTAGTCTTTGGTACTTTTGACCTTTCAACAGTGTCTAAACAAAAAAAAAGATCTGGAAAATACGGTTCAACTGATTCAGAATCAAAATTTTGACCTTTGACCTACAACCTTTGAGGTCACATTAGGTGGCAGTGGTAAATAAAAGTATAAACTTCTAATCTTCTATAAGCATTAAATTATCTACATATTCATTATTATGATATAAAATTTTGCTAGAGCTTTCAAAATTGTAGAGGGCAAACTAAATACTTAAAAACTATTTTAAAACTTTTACTAGTTCAGGCAGAGGTCAAAAATACCGAAAAAAATAATATTATTATAACAGCGCGTGTTATTTTTGTGATGATTTTAGTACGATCAAAATTAGTAAGAGCTTCACGAGTGCTGCCTTTGGAGTTTTCTGTCAAACAACACACTTTTTTGAAACTTGTAATTTGGATTTGAAGCAGTTAAAAAAGTACGTACTAATATTATTAAAATAATTTCTGAAGGTGAAAACAAAAGTTTATTTTGGAATTCCAAGAAAATATTTTGATTGATTTTATATTAAATTGTCTGTAAGTCTGCATTTTTTACATTTTTCATTTCATTTTAAATAAATGCCTCTGTGTGTAAAGTTCTCTGTCAATTTTTTTTTTTTTTGAAAAAAGTGACTTGTCATTGTATTCTGAGCTGTAGTATATGTACTAAAATACACTTTACTATAGTTTATGTACATTATTATAGTTAAAAATACAACACGGAAATTCTAATATAATCATTGTTATTTCATACATTTTTTGTCATTTGTTATGTGAACATGTTTTCTTTAATTATGAGTCATATATCACAAATTGGCATTTGCTAATAGGTCACCGGCTTGTAGACAGTTTACTAGCGTGACAACTATTTTACTTTTTTTATTATTGTGTTTTCATTATTGATGTATTTTATTGATATTATACTTTTATATTATTATATATTATGTATTTCAGCAGTTTGGAAAAGAAATTTGAAAAATTATGGCCTTGTTTGGGGGAACCAGTCAGTCTAGAAATCAACAAAAAAATCTTGTTGAATTTCGAGCAGGGTAATTTGTTTTTTTGTTTTTATTCTAAATAAAGTATTAAACGGAAACATTAATAATAATTAGAGTTTGTTTTTATGGTATATGGTTATTTGTTTGATATTGTTTTAATAAAACAGGAAAATGACATTAAAGGGAAATACAGTTACTCCTGATAAACGAAAAGGACTTGTTTACATCTTTCAAAGTGATGATGGTTTAACTCATTTTTGTTGGAAGGACAGGAAGACTGGAACTGTTGAAGATGTACGTATTTTAATATTAGTATAATAATAGTATATTATTATTTGAACAAATTTGTAATAACAAAAATTACTATTTTACAGGGTATGTATTTTTTTTAATGGTATGATTTATATATAATGATAGATATGATGATAGTATGTACTATTATTCAGATAGAGTCAAACAGTACAACAAAAATAATGTACCTTTGTTTTCTGTTTTGGTTAGGATTTAATTGTCTTTCCAGATGACTGTGAATACAAAAAAGTAACACAATGCAAAGAGGGTTCTCGTGTCTATCTTCTAAAGTTTAAAACTTCTGCTAGAAAATTATTCTTTTGGATGCAAGAGCCTAAAGCTGATGGAGATGATGCCCTTGAACAAACAGTGAGTCGATTATATTATATTATTGCTTATATAATTAAGTATTTAATAGATAAAGGTTTCTCAAAGTCTAAACATGTATAGTTTACGAACTACATTGGATACGATTGTTTTTAAAAGCCCAATGTGTTCCCATCATTTGATGTGTCTTTTTACTTTTTTACTTTTTGTATGGATATATTATGAGGCCTTATGTTTTATATTATGTAACAAATAATTTTCAAAGGTCAACGAGTCATTGAATAACCCAGGAGGTTCTGGTGGACGAGCAGGTGGTCAGAGTGGAAATGTTACTCCCACACCAAGTGAGAGTGAAATGCAGGCCCTTATTAGTAATATGTCCCAGTCTCAACTTATGCAATTGATTGGAGGGTATAAAAGAATACTATTAGAAACTATAAATGAATTGCCTCGTGGTAGAACATCCAACGCCGTTTTCGTTTCCATGGTATTTACATGTTAATTATAT
>JAQGBH010004982.1:0-15389 GCA_034698265.1 Sminthurinus aureus
CCATGGTATTTACATGTTAATTATATGAAAGCTCAAAAATGGCGTTGGATGTTCTACCACGAGGCAATTCAATTACTATCATTAGACTTGTTTACATTTAAATTCAGACAAACTGCATAAAAAACAGTATCGATTCATTCCTTTTCTATTTTCTATAATAATTCATAAACACGTAATGTTGTTGCAGTTTATAATGATTTTTATCATTTATACTTCTTGTAACTTGTAATATTATGTTGAATGATGTATGTTATATGTTGTATTATGGCATTTTTACAAAATGTACATGTAATCTATATAATATCTAATCCGTATGTATAATGTATACAGGCTATGTAGGTAACTAAACGTTGACATATACATAAATATAAAAAATCAGTGCACCATTCATTTCACATTGAAGCTACATGTATAAAAACTTTTGGTTTTTGTTGTTAAATATTCAGAATTCAGATTCAGAGAGGATTCTCAATTTCCAATTTTCAAGTCTCAGCCCTTCAAGTTTATTTCCTATTGAATATTGAAGTTTGAAGAGTTATTAGTACATTATTTGGAGTGTGTAAATTGTAAATGTATTATTAAATTATACTATACTATACGTACAGGTAAAAAATCGTCTGAGCGTAACACACAAAAATCCACAATAATAAACAAAACAAAACAAAAAAACAATTACACAAACAACATGTATCTAGTAATAATAAAGAAGATGGTTAGGCACGAGAGAATGTTATTTGAGTTGTATTTTATAAAATGGTAATGCTTCAGGCTTGAGTGATGGAGAGAATTGACTCCGGAGTGTTTTGTATTTGCACTTGGGTAGGGGAAAGAAGGAACTGGATCATCGTTATAATTATTTTGATTTTGATTATGTTGGGCAGGTTCTGCAACTCGATTTTGATTTTGATTTCCTGTTGGGAAAGGTTTTGGGTGAGAAGTTTTACCAAATGGTGCTATATTATTGATTTGAGATCGGGATGCTTCACATTTTCGTTCACCGGTCTTCACATAGCCAGGCAAACACCTACAACGACCGTATCTCTCATGACGTAGTTGGACACATTCTGCATTTGAACCACAAAATAGTGTCGGAAGTCCATCATCCGGTTTGGTTACTTCACACTTTTGATCCACATATGACACACACATTTTATCCTCTGGCTGATAATACTGGATTTCCATACACTTACACCTATAGTCTTCACACAGAAGAAAGGATTGCGAGCTTTCTCCACAATCTCTGAAATCAACACAGGAATCTCCAAATAGTTTTCCTTTGTGCTTGACACTGGCCAGAATAAGTGTGGTACGATGAAGAGCGATGAGTAAAATCAGTAAGCTTCCAGGAATCTTCATCTTTCTGCAAATAATAACAAGAACAAGTTGTAAATAAATAATTTGGCACATTCACATGACTTTTTTGTAAATTGTATTCCTGTACAATGTACCATGTACATGTATTTTTTATTTACCCATGCAAAATATTCACTTGAACTTATATACAAAGTAGTTACTTTGTACTTTGTACAAATAAGGAATGAAGTCAATTTGTCAACTGGGATTTGACACATGACATTTGAAATATCGCATGTATGTAGTATATGTACACTGGACAGTATCATCTTCATCGACAGGACAATGATGGATGTCCAATAATTAATAATCATGTTGAGTGTGCTTCGAATTTCCAATTCATACATCATACATCATTCAAAATTACATGTACTTTGTGTGTACTGCGTATATGGTGAATTCATTAGTAAACGTAGCACATACGCATAAACACGCGTCAAAATTACAGAATTATACAGTGTACACTTGGTGCAGTTTAAAAATTGACGGAATCAAAATATTTGATCCATGTCTTTATTTTTTATCTATCTCTGTACAATGTACATTTTACATGTAAAATACATGATAAAACTGTCAAGCAGAAACTTGTAAATGTACCGCAACAAGACAGTCAGAGCGAGAGAGAATTTTAGCATTTAATTTTCAATTGCCATATTTTCTTTGCAATAACACTTTTCTACGTTTGTACTGAATACTGAACTGTACTGGATCCAATAATATAAATTATATAGTTAGTATTTAGTATTTAGATTTATTGATGAATGATGAATGGCGAATAAATGAATGATTTTTTTTCTTAAATACTTTTGATTAATCGTAGAAAATAAGCTGCGGTTGCTCTAAGCTCTAACATGCTCTAACTATGTTATGTTATGACGGATATTTCTATGTCAAGAGTCAAGCATCAAGAATCAAGAATCAAGCATCAAGTATCAATGAGTGAGGCAGATACTGTGATACTGATGAATGAGTAAGAAAAGAGGAAAATAGACGCTTTCGTCTTGTCTTCCGTCCCCTTGAAGATTGAATAATGTAACATGTGTAATGTGTATCTTTGAGGACGATGAATGCTGAACAAGAAGAAAAAGTTGCTCAAGATTTCCCTTTCAGTCTTTAACTTGCCTTAGAGTTTAGAGTCTAGAGTCACCAGCACAAGGTCACTGATTGCAAAAAGCCAGAAAAAAACAAATACTAATGTACATTTTACATGTTGTGAAGTACCGCGTACTCTTATTGCTTACTCCTTACATTGATTTGAACTTGTCAAGTCATCGTAATGTGTATTCATCCTAAATTATTTTTCTTTCATCAGAATATCTGCACATGTCCGTCATTTGGCGTTTCCAGTCTGAAGGAACCAAAGACCAAAGACTACATACTAAATACGAGTACAAATATGAATATGAGCAAGATGAAATACAATCTTTCTTCTTGAGAAAAATGTACAATGTACAGTCACAGGATATGACACTGTGTAAAAAGTAAAACACAAGTTGTAAGTTACACAATACACAATACATATGACATCCATGTGTACACTTATCTATGGCCCTTTTATATTTTATATATATATATATTATATTTTACTAGTGGATGAATTTAGAAAGAGACAAAGAGACGGAGATTATGACGCATGGCATGTGGAAAATAACAAATAACAAAACATTTTAAACCATCTACTTTTTCTTTTCATACAGCAAATAAATATGAAAATACAATATTGTGTACCAGAAAGATTACCACATGTGCTGAACATTGAATTTACATTTTACACTTTACAATACATACAAATTTTTAAGTTGAGCATGGCTGAAAGTTGAAAATGTGTAGAAAAAAATGTCCATATCGAATGTCCATATTTCATATGACATAGTTAGAAGTTCGAAAGGAAGGGCATTTATTTTCATGTGAGGATTTAAGATAATACGACAGCCCTTAAATACGTATAGAGTAGAAACAAGAAACTAAAAACCCTTTTGTAAATAAAATGTAGGTAAATCTTTAGACGCCAGTTTAAAGTTCAAAACCCCAAATAAAGATGTACCTACGAAATGTTTTAAGCTATGGAAAAAAATGATGAAAAAGGACAAACTTTAAAAGGACTCTTGCATCACTTTTTTTATTTGTCACATTGTCTTTCAATTTTCAGTACAAAAAACCTACTACGTAGTAAATGGTAAATGGTAAATGGCGAACCACACAAAAAATCACCGGAAACTCTCTTTTTGGTTGATTGTCTTATTTATTCAAATCTTTTGAGTAAGAAGTAAGACGTACTTTTGACTGTTAGAAGTCAAATGGAAAAGCTCATGTGTACAATGTACAGTATACTAGATATGTGAAAAAATTATATACGCACCTACATTTTCCATACGAGTGTAACAAAATTGACTTTAGTAATCGAATTATGAGTCTTGATTATTGATTATTGATGAAAAATGTAAACTTTTAACCATTAAACTTACCAAGAATCCAGAAAACAGGATCAATGTAGAATCAGTTCATCAAGTATATTTCCAACAATAGTTATAATTTATCAACAATCAACAGCGTGATTCCAAAAATGGTCACTGAAAGTAGTTCTTGTTGTATTTTGAGTAGTCCAGTTATTTATTAACTGATAATGAGAGATGATAACAGAAAATAGAGTCAGCTATAACAAAAATAGACTCTCTATAATTATATATATACACTTCACACAATACCAGTAGTTCACAATGGTCTTAACCAATCCATCCAATCCTTAACTAAAACACAATAGAAAAATGAAGTAGTAAGTATTAAGAACCACACACTCTTATTATTCATTATTTGTATATTGTGTAGATTGTAGATTATAGATTGTAGTTGTAATCCTCCTTTAGATGTATGTATTTTATATTTTACATGATGATAACTGTAACTACTCTATCTTGATTCTCGAGTCTTGAGTCTTGAGTAACTGGAACAAAACTGGAGCACACATGCACAAATGTGAAAAACTGGAATATTTTATTATATTATATTTTTTTATACTTTTGTATTCCGTGTTCCGTCTCTACATTTGTATTGCACATTTTACGATGAAACGCACATGAATATTATGGTATACATTATATATGGTGCTGGTTGCAGGTATAGTGGAATGTGTAGACTGTAAACTGTATGATATTTATGCGTAAAATGTAATGTTCAGTTTCAGTTTTCAGTATACCACAAGGAAAATCAAAGTTAAAATAGATATATTAATTTTTTCCGCTAATGCAAGTAGTGTAATAAATACGGGCTCCACACAAAACACAAATTTTAAATCGTAAATCGTAGACAGTGTTCCACTTTCAGACTCTCTCAAATATAAAATATAAATTATAAATCTAATTTCATTCCATTTAAATAACTAAATATACACTGTATTTATGTAGAGCGGAATTTATGCATGTAAAATAAATACGGAATCAATCAAATTGATCATATTATATCGTATGCACTTTTCCCTCTCTCTCTCCCTCTCTTTCTCTCTCTCTCTGGTCTTTATGCTTTGCTACTGTTTGCTGTTTGCTGTAAAATTCACCAAATTCTTTACTTTGCTCGCACGAAAAGTCACTTGTCACTAGTCACTAGTTACCACTAACTACTAAGTACTAGCTACAAACTATGAACAACACGGACTAGCACAGACTACAGACTCACATTGCTCACTGCTTTATTACGTTTCACACAATGATAGCATGATGAAATAGACGGAATGATGATCGTCAGTGTCAAATTTAAATGAAAATGCATCATTGTTGAATTGTGCTGTTTGAGAGTTTTTATATAATATTCTTGTTAAAAATGTGGAGTAAATGCTCCGTGTTCCATGTTCCAGGGCAGAGTATAAACTGAGCTAAAAGCTAGAGCAAAACAACTGTCAACAAAATGTAATACTATTTTATTTATTTATTTATTTGTGTTTTACTTTTTATGGTTTAGGCAGTGGTGTTTAAAATAGAAACTAGAGGCGAAACGGACGTGAATGACGACAAGAGCATTTTGTGTTGTTGCTTGTTGAGTTGTGATGTGCGTGCAAACTAAATCTATTCAATATTCAAAAACACACAGTGGGTTCTTTCCAACTAACACACACACACCAAAGATATTAACTACGTACAAACTGTACACTGTACACAGCTTAGCTCGTGGGTCTCAGAAAGGCAAAGGCAGAGTCCATGGAGAGTTTATTATATTATATATTATATAGACACAGAAACATAACCCACATGTATGTATACATAATATAATATTTATAATATACACTGGATTAGTTAGTTAGTTTTAGTAGTGCAGTGCCTTTTTTGAATTGAACATTTAAATGAAAATGAACCGTGACTGAATTAATAACGGGAAAAATATTTTTTTGGGCTCTCTGTTTTTCTCTGTCATTGTCGTCGTCTATGTTGTTCTTGTTGTTTTCGTTGTAGTTGGAGTCGTAGTTGTATTCGTGTTCGTGCTGCTTCTGCTTCTATAGGTCTTCTGTCGTCTCCTTTTCTCTTTCCTTCTTGCTCCTTTTACAACAAAGTTCTCACATTGTCTATTGACTATTTACTCTTATTTTATATAACGAGGAGTGCCTGCTTTTGGTTGTCATTTGACGTTGAACTTTTCAACCCTTCAACAAGAATCATCAGCATCATCATCCTAATAATAGTATTATACAATAAAAATGAACTTCAATATCCCGTGTTTATTGACACAACCATAAATTCATAAGTTAAGTACATACACGCGTATGACTTATGGCAATGCCCAAAGCTCAAAACTCAAAACTCAAAACACAACTATGTATTCTATACAATTATATATTATTTAATCAAAAAGTACTTTATACTTTTGTCTTGAACATTGTGCATTGCATATTCCATCTATACGTCTATTATTCTTTAATTTTGTCTCATAAGAATAATAATAAAACTATCAAGTATGAAGTGAGTCTTACTAGTTAACAAGATCTCGTCAATGAGACTCATGTTGTTGACATTACATTTCATTAGTTGTCTCTTTCTCTCCTCTCTACGAATTACAAATACATCTAAAATCTACAATCTACACCTTGAGAAAAAAATTAAACAACACCGTCCCTGTCTTCCATCTTCTACTAGGTACTTTGTACTATGTCATTCGTCCTCTTCTTCTTTTGCTACTGACTACTGACACAAGACAAAGTCAAGACTTTCGGTGTTGCAATACAAATACATTGTAAATTGTAAATTGTACATTGTACAATGTACATGGAAGCTGGAAGCAAATAGAAACCATCACTTTGATTCTATTTGTATTTGATATTTGATGTATTACGTATTACGAATTATGTTGGCATTTAGATAGATAGCGTGTACAGTGTACACTGTAATAAAAAAATTATAACTAGGAAGAGAGTAAGAATGTTGAGTTCAATATTCAATTTTCAATACTGCGCTGAGGCTACGCTCAACCACGTTTAATACCACATAATGTTATGTATTTTATGGCATTATTATTATTAGTATACCAAGAGATAATAAGTTACTACTTATTACGTATTATCTATGTCTGCATTATTCTCTCATCTGCTTTCTAGTTTCTGCTTTCTGGTCCAATACATAATAATAGTAATCGTAAATAGTAATGATAATGGTAACGGTAATGGTTGCGCTACGGAGATAATACATTGAGAAAAATTCGGAAGCATAATATTTTTTACATATCGAGTGTTTCATAATTGAGGTAACAGTTCAAAGTTTAAAAATTGAATTTTTTCTAAATGATATTAAATTTGATGATGAATGATGAGTTTCATTCAGATGAAAGTTGAGAGAAGAAAGTCCAAAGCTCTGGTGGTTCATTCTATAAAGTCTAGAGTCTAGGATCTAGAACCAAAACTCAAAACAATAACCGTTTTAAAAACAGTCAAGCATTCATGAAAACTTAAACTCCAGAAAAAACATTCATTTTTAAAAGCCTCCTTTTCTTTGTGAATCACCCTGTAGCCAATATAAAAAGTAAAATATACTGAATCTTTATATTATATTTCCAATTCCAACTCCAACTCCAAGTCCTAATGTGTTTAGATATTATACATTGACTACTGAATAATCTAATGATAATATTATGTAAAATTGAGAGGAGTAAAGTCGGCAACTGTAAAAAAGCAGAAGAAAGAAGCAGCAGTCGGTAGTAAGTAGTAATGTTGAATATAGAGTATAGAATATGGGATTTATGTGTGCAGTCTGTATCTGTATCTGTAATATGTACCTAGTATTATCATTACCATTACCATTATTGTAGTATGTACACGCATAATCACCTCTCTCATTCAATGAACTGAAAAGAGACCAGAAGTAGACTGGAGGAGTTAAAGGTTTGTTCATACTCCATTCTTCATTCTCCATTTACTACGTACTCCATTTTCCATGTATTTATACATAATTTGTACACAGATATGTATTTATGGAAGATGGAAGTTGTGAGTGCAACATGACACAATTCAAAAAATGCACGTTGACTATTCACTATTCTGTCTTATTTTGTACACTGTACACTAAGATTTTTCTGTTCTGTTCTGCATTTTGTATTGTATTGTATTGAATTGTAAATTGTAAATTATTATATTATATTGAATGAAAAAAGAGGAAGAAGACCAACGACCAACGACGACGAACAACATCAGTCGGCCAGGATATTATCATTGTAAGTACCTACTTGTGTCACTAATGGGTAATGGATAATGGATAATGAATGGTATCGTACGTGTACATATAAATGATCCTCATGTTTGTATATGACATCTTTCTATCTACATATATTACACAATAGACTTCTGTCTCAGGACTAAAGACAGGAGTGCAAAAAAATACTTGAGACTGGGAGTTGGGAGTGTAAGTATTTTATTATAATAATAAACATGGAGTGGTCTCATAATCATAACAATCATCCTCATTATGTAATGTAAAATCTACATATTGTATTCAAAAAAGCACACCTATAGATATCTACTAGATACTAGATGCATGTTGAAGATGCATGTGTGTGTTCTGTGACTAAAATTTTAATATTTAGCATAGGAATAATCTAGTGAATAGTAAACATACACTTATAAAATCAAGAATCAAGAATATAATCTATAATATCTATATAATATTTTTTGTGAATAGTGGCATTTGACATTCTATTTCTGATTCAGTGTTAAAATCACAATGTTACAGATTTCCTCATTACTCATAATTCATAATATTAGTTATTAGTAGTAAAGATAGTGGAAGGATTTATAAAATAAAATAAAGAAAAATGGACCTCGTCAACGTCAAATTGTGAGTTGATATATCCTGATATCAACTCAACTCAGTGCTCAATGTGTAAAAATTATGACAAGTAAAGAGTAGAGACTAGAAAGTAGCCAAGTACTGGATAAGACATGACGTTGTACATTGTACACAATGCACAAACTCAATACTCAATACACGCATGTATATGCATTTTACATCGTATTGTACGTATGTAGTTAATACTGGTATATGGAAAATTTTAGTTAATAGTGGTTTAATTTTGGACTTTTAGGTTTAGACTGGACCAACTAACAACTAACCTGATGATGACTAGTTGTAACTATAATAAATAATATAGAATATATAGAAAATAGAAAACATTGAAGGAGTAGTGAGAACTGAGAATTGAGAAAGATAGACAGCTGTCTTATCTTTGTCGAGGGAAACCGTTCAAGTTAGTGTAAAAAATCAACTACTGTGTACTGTGCATTATGTATTCTGTATAAAGTACACAGTAGTGAGTGTTTAACGAGTATTAATTCAGAACATCAACCCATCTCAATTCTTAATTCTCAATACCCTGTGAAAAAATCCAGGCTTTCTTCTCCCTTTTCTTCTTCTGCTGTTCTTTCTTGAACTCTCATAACTTAATATATTGCCAATGTGTGCTTCCATCCATCACCAGTCATCAGTCTTCTCTTTTTCTAGTACTGCACAAACAAATAAACAAACAGTAGATCTACGATCTACATTATATGCACAATGTGCATTGTGTCTTCAGGCTTATGGGAATCTTGGAGCATATGCATGAACTATGAAATATGAACTGATGTCTATTGTCTGTTGAAATTTATTGAATATTATGCACCATGCACATTTTACCTACAACAAACTTATATATGGAATATGGAATGCATCAGCTTCATCCTGATTGAAAATGTAACAGATAGTCGATGAAAAAATGTAATCTATGTACTACAATAGTTTGATGCATGATCTTTTACTGATATCTTTATGTCTGTATAATTTTGATGAGAATTTGACTTGTTCCATTTTTACCGTGGTCGGTTTACATACTATAGTCTATAGTATTTCATATTATTTTATGCATGCACATTCATTTGATGGTACGAAAAATTAATTCAGAGCACAATGGGGTTTTCTCGATCTGAATAAGAATTAAAATGGCCATACACTACGCTTTAACAGTTTGCCATATGCATACGTCTACCTTTAAAGGAATGAATAATTTAGATTTTGCCATCTCCAATTTCTTGCAAATAAACGAGAAATCAATACAACATGCGTCGATAAATGGCTGGATCCTACTTTGTACGGTAAATGAGACTCCAGACCCTAGATTTAACAAATATTTGAGTTTGTTGTTGTTGGAAATAGAAAATAGTACAAATAGCCTAATAGGTATCAATAGGTACGCCAAGCAAATTGTGTAATTTGAAGCAAAGTCATTATTTATGGTTCATCGTAATAATATTCTACTGCACACATGATTTAGCTTTAGTTTTTATTATAACGATTGTATCATAATGTGGAATAAAAATAACGAGACTGGTTAAATTTAGTTTATATTTTTTAGCATACAACATTTCATGTTTTGAAATTGGACATAAATTCTTATTACATGTGGAAAGCAGCTCCAAACTCATGTAAACAGTAAAAAAGAAATAGATCCAAAGTATGTAACACATATTATGTAGAACATGGCAAATGCACTAAAAGGAGACAACGTCAACAATTTAATGTCCTTGCATCAAATTAAATTGAACTTAACTGATCCGAATAAACACAAGTGCATTTATAAAGATAACGGGAAATAAAATATGGCATTGAATAATTGACTCAAGGAATTTACACAAGGCTTGTCATTCATAAAAATTCAAGTCAATGGTGAATTTTTATGATTCGCTCGCCAAAAGTACCATACCACTTCCTTTTGTGTGTGTATATGGTGTATGTCAAACATACTTCCATTAAATTTTTTTAGACGTTGTTGAAGTTGAAAACTAAACCAATTCCGTGTATTTCTATGCAAAAACGACATCCATAAAACTCTAGAACTCGTCAGTACATGCACAATGATCAATGATCAATGATAAATGAGATACATTAATTTTGGACGGAAAGTTGTTAATTTTTTACTCAAAAACTTGAAAATATATAGTTAAGATCAAGGGCCGCCACCTTTTCAGTTTAAACGTTTTATGAGCTATAAAACCCCATGTTTAACCTTAATAATTCTTTGCTCATTCAGAAGACTTTTTTAGTCCTACTCAAAACTCAAGATGGATTCAACTCATGAAAACTGAAAATGATTGGCAGGCCTTGATATTTGATACTTCTGTGAGTAAACAACTTTTTTGAATAAAAATTTGATTAATTCTACTTTGTACTCAGATTTTGCCCAGTTTTATGTTTCCTAATAAATTAATCAATAAGTAGTCGGCATCCTTTGTTCGTTACGCACGAGCGGCATAAAGCAGACAGAACTTAGCATCTATGTCTATATTTAAACAACATGACTGAATTAAAATATTTTCCATTTAGGCACTCTTCATTCTTTAAGAATTTGTTTACAAAAATCAAAATTGGAATGGGAAATGTGGAATAATTTCAGTTGGAATAATTTTGTTAAACCATAAAGTAAGAAATATTCCACATCAAAGAATTGTCTTATTTTCAACACTATTTTCCATTTATCATAGTTGCAAAGGTAATACTTTGGACTTTGGCGTGCATTACATTTTTACATGTCGTTGGTTTTCTAGGTACGTACCAAAAATAATTGTAGAAAAATCATCATTAAAAAAATGTAAGCAAATTTTTAATGTTGCACTGTGGCCAAACATTATCAATTATCATCTCAAATCTCAATGGTGAAAGGTCATTGTCAAGTTAAAAATCAAAAGGAGTGTCAATGATCACGGTATTTATGTTGCACCGGACATTGGCAGTTCTTTGTTCCTTGATCTTCTCCACAGACAAAATCACACACAACAAATATAATAGCTTTATTAGCTAAACTAAATCCAATGATCCAGTTACATGTAAATTTGCATTTGTTTTCCATTTGAGTGGGCATAAATAGATAGATACATAGATAGAGTTGTGCTCAATTTTTAGTCGTTAAATAAATTATAAGTTACCGCAAAAGATGTACCTTAATATTGTGTATATTTTTCTTACAATCTTCTAGACAGAGGAATTTTTCTTTTTGTAACGACTAATTACCAAATGACAAAAAGAATAGCGAATACATATAATGCAGTACAATTGTCAAAAGCCAAAAGCAATTACTCCTATGGTTTGCACTTTCAAGACAGATGCTTATTTTAAAAATTCAAAGTCAATGCTTTGAAAATATTGGTCGCAAAACCAATAATTATTAAAGTGTTCATAGCCGAGAGTCTAGAGTCTAGACACTGAAGCATTTGTAGGAGAAGGAAAGAGATGGTGATTCTTCTAATTATTTTAATTACTTAATCACTTTTACGTTTTACACAAGCAAAAACTAGTTGAGTACCAGTTTTTCATGAACTCTTCAAATTGTTCAATTATTTTCATAATTTATAAATAGGGGAACAAAGGAAATGTTGACCACAGTAAAATGCCATCAGAGTCCAGAGTCTAACCTCAGACATCCGACATCAGAATCAATCTCTCAAAAGGTGAATTCATATCTGTATAATCATATATATTTCATTAGTCATCCACAAGTACATAGAACATGGAATAAAAATGATGTCTGTATTCCATATTACTTGAACTAATGACGATAATTATAAACTGTACTTTCTTTTAATAATTTTGATATTTTTTGGTAATTTGTGATTCTTAGATCGTGAACCTTCCAGTTTCTAGTTTCCAGTGTCTAGTTTCCTGTTTGTCCTGACTTAATAACCCAAAATGAGGACAAAGGGACTTCCAAGTATTGTGTTAACAATCCTTCTGTTTCTATTTTCAACCAAGACGACGTCAGTTTTCTGTCAACAATACGGCGACTATTGTTCAGATACGAGTCAATGTGATGCATTGTCTGGTCTCACATGTTTGAATGGAATTTGTGGCTGTGTGTTGTCAACAATGAATTATTATCCTGACAAGTCGGCCTGTCTTGCTTCCGTTGGATCCACTTGTTATTTGGTAGGCACTTATGAAAACAGGATAAAAATTTATATACTAGTTGTACATATATCTAGTATTTACTATTTGCTATTTACATATGTAGCTTGTTTCATTGTTGTGTAATATGAAATATGAAAAAGGGTATAAAAGCAATTACTTACTAGTATCTATGTTTTGTACTTTGTACTATAATATTACAATTTTCAGGACGGAGCTGTTCAGTGTATTGATAATGCACAATGTGTAGACAATGTATTTGACGGAACTGGACAATGTGCTTGCAATCCTCTATACACACCGGTAAATTCTAAATACTGCTCTGCAGAAGTTGAAAATGCTAATTTTTTAGAATTTGTATGAGCTATATATAAAATCATCCATGTTTCATGCATAAATTACTTTTTGCTCTTTATATTAAGCTGGTCAAATGAGTTAAACAGAAAAACGTTGAATAAATACATTTGTGTATATATGTATATATGTATATTTGAAATTTGAAGATACAAGCGAGCAGTTGTGATAATATTGGAGACACAATTGGTCCAGATGGACTACTTTACCCGGAACTCTGTTGCCCAGTATGAATTTTGACACACAAACCGTTACCAGTTATCAGGCATAGCTAATCAAAATAATAAATATTCCCCATTCCTCATATTCTGTAAAAATAATAAAGCTCAACTTGATCAAATAAAGCACAAACTATCTGGTTTAAAATGTACATGTTTGCGCAGTCTACACTTTTTTAATTACAGTGCTGTAAATGTAAACAGCAGCAAAATAATTTTAAGTCAAGTAGGTGGTCAAAGTTAAGAGAGATAGATGGCACAACTGTGAGTTCAGTGAGACCAGAATTGTACTCTGCATGATGTACTAGCAACAAAGGATTCATAAACAATTGACAATTGGCAACTCTCAGTTTTTATTCTCGATTCTCGAGTCTGAATGACGTACATACACAGAACAAGTATTAATTTTGATTTTTGATCAAGCCTGAAGGAGACAAGTGACAAGTGTCAACTAAAATGTACAATACTCGTCTAATGACTCATTACTGCAGTAATTATTTAAACAAAGTTCATTTTGTTTTAATTTTTAACGTTTCTATTCTCTATTCTCTATACATGTGACATCAGTGTGTATTTCTACAATTACATTCTACATTCTACATGCACATTGGCATATGCACGTACTTCATTTTCTATAAGTAATATCAATACATAATACACATTTAAACTTGAAATGCATTGAATATTGAATAGATATTATGTTCTTGTGTAGTTAAATTACTTCCAATGCTCAATATAATATATATCACTAATCTCTGCTACATGTCTTACTGGATTGAATTTCTTTATAGCAAATTTGCTGAATTTCAAATTCTTTCTTTTTTAATAGCGTCTCATCGTCACACATTACATATTATTATACAATATTCAATACATACACAAGTGACGAGTTCTTTTACTTCTTAGGATGCTTGTGATTGAATATCTTCAATTTTTCCAACACAAAACGTTCAAAGTTTAAATCAAGTCAAAGCAAAATTATCCCTTTGCTTTGATTTTGAATTTTAAATAATGGTCGCTATAAAAATCTTGTTCAGTCATTGCTAAAAAGTTCACAAGTTTATTTCGGCATCCTCTGATTTCGTGATATTCTGTATCGAATATTAATAATCCATCTTCGGATCTTCTGAACTGAATTGAGCAGGTAAAATACATGCAAATACGCTAAGATATTTTTACACAATTTTATATTTTCAATTTTCAATTAAAATTGTCAGTTTAAAAAGTTAAAGTCAAATGAAACGATAATTACAATTTACAATATATGAAATATATTTTATGACTTCTGTTTGTGTTCACGTTTCCTTTTTGTTTTATTTTACAATAGTTGCTGCAACAAAACCATGGAAGTCTCAACACCATTTCTGTTTCAGTTCTTTCTCCTCGTTTCAATCTTTTCAATCACCAGTGCCATAAAAACGTCAAAAATTTATGAAAAATCCTGTAGGAAGAGTAGTGACTGTGTTGTGAATAATAATACAATAAAGACTTTTCTCGTGTGCAAATCTTCAAATTCTGGGAAAATATGTCAATGTGATGGTACAAAGGAGATTTTCATCAATTCTCAATGCCTTATAAGAGCCGGAGTTATTGGGAATTTTCAAGCGGATCAGCCCTGTGTCAAGAATTCAGAAAAATCAAGCTTCAACACTACAACGGGAAGTAGGGAATATTGCAATTGTTTCAAAGGTTTAAAGGAGGATGACGGTGGTTTGTGTGTGAATGGAGTCGCGGGCAGTGCTCTAATGATTTCAAAAACAATTATTGGACTCGGATTAGTATTTGGAACGATTCGTTATATTATTTTATTTTCGTGTCTAGAATAATTATTGATTACATGTATCTAGTATCTAGTACCGTATGTATTTGTAATTTTTACAGTTATTAGTTATTACCCTTGTCTTTATTTTAACTTGTGTAAGTTGGCCTTCAATTTTTTTAATACTTCCTTGCAGTGTCTGACATGTCTTTAAGATTTGTAACTATATAATAAAGTTAAAAATCCTCCCTCCGTGAGGATTTTATATCGCCTACAATGCATAAATGCTTTAGGCTCCCGATGCGA
>JAQGBH010004983.1:0-15387 GCA_034698265.1 Sminthurinus aureus
AACAAGAGAAATATTGCCAACTGCCAATTCCCATTTAATTCCTCTCGTTCATTCTTGGGTATTGCAATTAACATCCTAAACAAAACAAAACAAAAATAAAATACATAAATAATAGAAAATAAATAATGACAACAACAAATTGTTGGAATTAGCATACGAATTAATTTTGTGTCTGTGAAGTAAAAAAGCACTTAATTATTTGAGTAAGTATTTTTATTGTTTTACCATTTGTGAGGGTATTTTGGACCACCAACAAAAACGGATGAGCGTATTTCCATTTCCTTTTCTGATGCTTTCCTGTAATTCTCAATGTCCCATCGGAAACTACAACTCTCCTCTTGCATCTGAAATGAAGTGGCACAAATTCCATATTTATTATTATTATTAGCCTTCCTTCATTCACAAAAAATATAATGCATAGGCTAAATAATTCTAATAATAATAATGTTACATTGGTAATGCAGAGCTTTTTGACATTGTCCAAATCCACAACTTCCCCTGCTTTTCGTCTCGTTCCCATTTTCCCTCGTCTGTTTGTCAACTATTCTTCTCACTGGCAGTCACTTTGTACGGTTGATGTTTGATGTTGACAATTGACGATGGTTTACAAAGAAAACCAGAATATCCCAAAATAAAATGTAACTGTCCAACCTAAATACAAAAGACAAAAGATAAGCGTATGTAGAATGTAGAGTGAAGCATAAAAGACATACGACGAAAGAAGTGATAAGAGAGTAAAATTATCTTATTTACTGTGCTTAGTAAAAGTAAGTAAGTACGTACACAATACAATGTACATAAGTAATACACAACACATGTACGTAAGACGTAAGACGTACTAAAGACGAAATGAAGTAAAGCGAAAACTCACCTTTTACCAGATTAAAACTAAATGACTTGGATTTCTGCATGAACAATGAGACTGATACAAAGTAAATCCACGACTGTCAACTAATTACATCAACTAAATGCCTTGAATTTAATTACTTTTTCATGGATGACAAATGTGAGCCATAGACTACTCAGCTCGCTTCTCAAATGTGAGAGAAACGAGCTGAGTAGTCTATGATGTGAGCAAAATATTCTGCAGTCAAAAGGCGGCGGGAAAAGTCAAGGGAATCTGTGCATAGTAATATTCTGAAGCGAATGTACATGCGTGCAAAACCACTCTCTCTGTCAGTGGGAGAGAGAGACAATAAAAAAAGAAGACAAAAGTCAAAACTCACATATCCGTTTAGTTACCATTTCCGTGGATCAAGGAATTTATTGAGCTTAATTTGTTTTACATGTTCTTGTTTCACTGTGAAATTACAACAGTGGACGAGATCAAAATAGTACATAGTTGCATAATACCTTTCTATTCCAATCAACAAGTAAAAACGTTAGGCAATAAAATTGGACTCTAAATCTGAGTTAAGAAACTCGTTGTTTTTGTTTTCATCCACACTAAACATGTAACTTTTTCTTCCCACTGGAAATCGGACCACCCGGAAATTCGTCGTGTAAAATTCCAAACTATTTGTAAAATATTTATGAAGTCGATTCGTCGTCATGACGAGGAAGCCCTTGTTATCAAAGGCAAAAGCGTCAGGCCACTGGAGTTCCACATCATTTTTCAAGAGAATCCTTTGATTTTCCATCGTCAAATAGGGATTGTTCATGTGAGATGAAACTACAGCATTTTGACTCAACTGTCCAAAATAAATGAGTCCTTTGGCGTCAATCGTCATTCCGTCACTTTGATGCATTTTTCGACCCAGATTTGTTATTTGTACATCCGTTAAATCCATTCCGTTTCCATTTTTAATCATGCCTACTTTTTGAAGGTCGGCTGTTGACACGGAGAAAAGTTGACAGGAGCTCAACGGCGAATAAAAGAGACGACTAAAATTCGTGTCCATGGGAGACAGAGCGAGTCCATTTACATTTAAATGTTGATTTTGACTCAGCTCGTACATTTTGCCTGTGACATAGAAAACAGAAAATTAATTAATTGTTGAGGACACAAAATCTAAAAAAATGCATTCATTTTTTCACCCAGCCAGAGAGAGGAAAACAGCAAACACGCAAAATACAAAATACAAAACGCACAAAAAAATACACATATGTTAAATGAAAATAATGGTCAATGGTCAACCTTGAATTGTGAATCTTGTGGCCTTTGGATCCGCCTTCATGGACGAATGTCTCACAAACCAGGCTCGATTTTCCCTGTAACTATACACAATAATTCGGGGATCCCTCGGGTCCGAATCCGAAATATAAGCGGTGCAATCACTTCGACTTTTACAACCAACAACAATTTCATTCAAAAAACCGGTCGTTCGACTCACAACACTCGATGAAAATTCAAATGATCTCATCACCATTTTATTCTTGATGTCAAATATAACTAATTTTGGCGGGCATTTGTTATTTGGATAATCCAAAATATGAACTCGACCAACATCCAACGCCCACATTCGACCAAATGGGTCAATTTCCATTGAATGAATGTTTTGAAGAGTGGAGCAATTTCCGAGTTGACCATTCATCTCCCAATTTGGCCAAGGAATCAGAGCGGGACTTTTCCAGTAAAGTGAGTAGACTTTTTCCGGTTCTGGATACGGAAGATGAACGAGAGTCGCTGGAACTCCACACTTGAAACGAGGAACGGAAAGGAAGAGATGATTTCCATGGATTTTTACTCCACTAATAATGTTATTTTGAGGAATAAAGTGTCTTGAAATTATCATTTCTGCTCGGGTCATCATCGAGTCAAATTGAAAATCCAGTTTTCTCCAGTGATAAACAACTTCATATGGAATTAATTGACACTGACTTTCAATTTGACTCGAATGCGATTGCTGATGATGATGTTGATGATGATTGGGATTTTGATACATGTAAATATTTCCAGTGACGAAACACTGGAGACAAACAATCCACAGGACAAATATGAATAAAAATCCGTTTTTGTCCATTTTCTACGTTACTTTTCAGTTTTCAGAGTTGACCAAGCTGAAACACGAGAATACACAAACAAAATTGACAATTGACTCTCATTTCTAAATGAATTGTTGATTGAGGATTGAGGATTGAGAAAGGAATAAAAAAATATTGGCATTTTGCTCATTATTTGTATATTTTTATCCTCCGTCATTTTTATTGGAATTAATTAATTAACTCAAACATGTCAGCATTTCCTGTGCACTCATTTTCATTGAACTAGAATTTTTATATTATATATATATATATATATATACACATTTTTTTCCACTTTTCCATCATGAACACAAAAACAGAATTTTCTAGAGATTTCTGCAAAGGCGCTGAGAATCGAAATTCAAATTCAGCCAAAAATCACAAAATCAATCCTGTCATAGTTAAAATAAATGTGTTTCCTAGTTATTTTTCCATGTGTACATTTATCAAGTTGATCAAAGTTTGTTGGAGTAGTTAAATACACATTTGGTGAACATTTCACTCGTTGTTTTAGTTCGTAAGTCGTGTCAAAATTATGTGTAAAAAAGTGTGCTTTTTCCTTGTCGTTAATTTTTAATTTTGTGCAGCTTTATCTTTCATTGTCATCATTTTACATTTTTCAATTTCCACGTAATTAATTAGCAGTATTGGACAAAATATATCTGCCAGTATTGAACATTTCAAATGATCCAGTAACTTTAAATTCTAATGTCATTATTGTGTTCACATGTGCGATGGACAACATTAATTCTTGTTCTTCATATCTCCACGACCAGGATGTGACCTAAATCTCCAGAAAAAGTAATAAATAAATAATACGTAAAAGCAAAGTGCTACGTATTGCAAGATCATTACAATTTATTAGATAAAAATCAACTAACAGATTTGTTATTGTTTGTTGTTGTTATTTGTTATTTCCAATGTCTTTAATTTTTAATTGTTTCCAATCTTTTTTTAGGTGCGATTTTTGGTGTTTTTACCTATTTCAAAGTTGTCAAAAATATACTAAATATAGTGAAATATATAGTAAAAGACCGACTCGAGCCGGCTTTTTATGTAATTAGCAATCAGGAACAATCAAATGTATGTCATTTTATATCTCTCTGATTAAAATCTATCATATTTTAATGAAATTTATTTACAATTTTTCTATGCACTTGAGATTTGAGAGTAGTTAAAGTTGTCACCGTGTACTTCTATTACCCAAAAAATTACTTATTTTAAAAATATTGTGTTTATTTGTCTTTTAACTTTTAGCAGTTGATGAGCTTCACAGTAACCAAAATGTGAGCTCAAATATCAATAATAATCAATAATCAATAATTATTTAAATTATGATGTCAATTAATTTTAATAATAATAATCTGTCTTTTAATTGGTTTGGTTTGACTTTAAAATTAAGATCGGTATAAGCACAAATTGTTACAAGTATTCGTTCTTCATACTTATGTAAGTATTTTGACCCTGATAATGTTTAAATTAAATGTATTACATTTTTGTCCCAAACGAATTTACTTTCACTATGTAAAATATAAATTAAACTGACGATTTTTATGATTATTTTTGTTTCAAGTATTAAAAATCTACTGTAATCAACAATCAAGTCACAGTGTTGTATCTGAATCGGAATCGAAGCGAAAAACCAAGACAAGAGGATAAAAAATATATTATATTTTTTGTGTTACTTTATCGTATTGTTCGCTTATTGAAAAAGTTGCTTTTTTGCACACACAAGTCAAAATGTTGAGCTCATCTGTAAGTAAAATAATTTTATATAACTCTTTGTAATTGGTATTTTAAAAATCCCATATTATTGCCATGGTATTTCATATCATATTTTTGCCTTTCTCTTTTTTATTATATTGTTCAACATTTATATTACACTTTTATAATTTGCATTTTGTTTTGTACATTATAGAAAGGACTGATAAATAATGTTGAGAGAGATGAGTTGGAGGAAGAGGAAGAAGAAGAAGAAGGAAATAGCTCAAAAAAGATGAAACTCAGTCTTGGTAATGAGTCTGGTGAGAAGATGTTTAAAGTTAGAAAGACAATAAAGTCGCAGAGACCGAGTAGTGGTAGTATTAAAAGTAGTAAGAAAAAACTCTCACCTAAAAAGAGCAATTCTCCAAAAAAAACAAAGTAAGTAAATGTTTCTTTGTTGTTGTAAAAACAGCCATATTAAAAATCTATAGTATATTTCCTACTGCAGTTATTTACACTTTTTTTAATGCATATGAATATTATTGTCTTTGCATTTATAGAAAACTAAAAGAGGCTTTTGGAAATAGCAACAGTAATAATGATGCTCATACTTCTTGTGATAAAGTTAAGACTGTTAAAGTTAGTGCTGGTGATGATGGTGATAAAACTACTTCTACCGCAGGGAACAACAACATTCTAATTAATGAGGCTGATCCTGAAATATTTCAGGTATTAAATAATATAAATAATAATAATATGTTTTACTTACAAAATAATATTATGTAATGCTATAATATTTAATATTTTGTTGTACACATAAAACATGTGAATAAATTAGCATACAACCTACATGTAAATTTAATTTTGTTTAGGATGATCAAAAGAATTTTGGATTTTCGGACGACGGGGCTCTTGCAAATTGTTCTGTAGGAAAGAAATTTTGGTGGGGACGGAAATATGCACATTGTACAAAATACTTTATTCGTCTTCACATGGATGGTGAAAATCTAAATGGAAGTCAACAGATTGTATTGACACAACGAAATGGACTCTCGCCTCCGACAACTCATCGCCTCCTTTTTTCTGAACTCTGCTCTTATATAAATTCTGGACAAAATTCTAATCAAACTAATAATAATAATAATAATGATGATAAAGAAGATATTGTGATTTGGTTGGATATTCGTGAATTGGATTATTTTCTGTCCTCTTCCTTCTGGAGCTTTCTCTCTCTCTTCACACACTCCATTAGTCACTTGTCAATGGGCGGAAAATTAAGGGAAGGGACGAATACGATGGTGGCTGAACATGTCTTTATGGAATTTTTGTATCAACGTCTCCCTCATTTGGAATATTTAGCTGTAAATGATGAACAATTTTTTAAAGTTGATGGTCCATTCTCTCCGGAGAATGACGGAGTCAGACCTCTGGAGAAACTCCAAACAATTAGATTCATCAACACGTCATTTAGTCTCTCAGAATCCTTTGTCCAACATCTCATCCAATTGAGTGTAACTCCGGCACTTGAAAATATCCATGGATTGCCTTTAAAATTCCTAAGTTTAGTAAAGCATAAGAAAAAGTCGGAAAAAAAATATAGTCAATTAAAATCCATTGATTTTTCATCCAGTCAATGGAAAAGTGTCAAAGAATTTTCTCAGGTAAAACTACAAACTACATTATTATCATTTCATGTTGTAAAAAATAAATAATGAATAAGCATAATAAAAAATTATCATAATTATTAATTTTGCTGTTTGTCAGGATTTGGTCCAATTCTCTTTCCTCCACGCCTCTCAACGAGAACTGGAAGAGCTCCAGGCTCCAGTCTACATGCGACTGAATGGGCAACTTCATCGGGGCAAAAATATTGACTTTGACATGCTCGTCAAGGATTTGTTTGAAGTTCATCAGAGGACGATTAGAAAACTCACACTGGAGCCAGTTCCTCGCTATTTCACGTACAATGTCCCAACGCTGGAAAAAGTGACACAGCTGGAATTCAATCTTTGGCTTGTGCCTGGTGGATATCACCCAATTTATCCAGTATATACAAAATAGTATTATTTAGTACCATAGTATTTTTTTGTACACATAAAACATGTGAATGAATTATTATCCAAATATTTACATGTAAATTTAATTTTGTTTAGGATGGAACTGATCTCCGTGACATTTTTCCTAATGTCTCCCGTGTCATTCTCAACTTTTCTCAGGATTGGAATTGGTCAGATACATCAGCAGCAAAAAACAATAATAATAATAATAATAATGATAACAATGATAACTCAGCAGCAGCAGCAGGAGCAACTAGTAACAATAAAAGTCCAAGTAAAAGTCGTAAAATTATAAAGAAAGACCCCCTTTCTCTATTTCAAGATACATTTCCTGTCGACTGGAATAGTTTCAAGGCTGTTCGTCAATTAAAACTAGTGGAGTGTGTGCCGGAAGCGATTGTCGAGGAATTATGGGAACTGTTCCATTCTGAAAATATGAAAATCCTCTGTCTTAAATGTGATATTGTAAAATTATGGAAACTGGTTCCTCTTTGTCTAAATTTTTGGAAGGATCTCGAAGAACTCAGACTGGAAATAATTTATAATGATAATAATAATATTGATAGTACTCTCGCTGCAGGGGGCAATTTGGCAACGAATCTGGAGAATGTACATGCTGGAGAAGAAATCAATTCCATTTCACAAATAAAAGGTTTATTTAAATTATTATTTTCAACATACATACTTAAATATAATAAAAGATTGAATAATTGCAGACATGATTTTGTCAATATAATATAAATATGTTTTCTCTTGATTTTGATTATACAGGACTGAAACTACTAAAAGTAGTATTTTGTGGAAGTGGTTGGATCAATTCAAATCTTCATGAAAAGAATTTCAACTCTCTCAATAAATTAGTCAGACTCCGAAATCTTGCCTTGATGTCGGATTGTATGATCGATGTTGGTTTTGCAGAAACTTGTACTCTTCTGGATAAGCAATGTAAGGAGCAAATCAAAATTTAATTAATAATAATCATTTCCCGTTTATTTGTGTACATGTATAATGTATAATAATTAAAAACATTTCTTTTTGTCTGACATTTTTTTCAATTTAGATATTGTATCAACGTTGGAGTCCTTTCAGCTTACTTTCAACTGCTTGTAGCTGTTCGTTATTATTTATTATTATTCCAATTGTTTTTTTATTTTGGTAGTCTAATTGGAATTTGAACATACTTAATAATCATAATTACAAAGAGTAAAAAGAGTCTATATTATAATAATTTGTGCATTTAAAAGTACACAAAGTATTACACTACTATTTTGAAATGACGGAACACAAAATAATAATTAATTATACTATTAGTTTTTATGAACAAAGTAAAAAACGTAGTTGCTCTTGTATTCTCAGCATTTTAAATGTCTAATTATGTGTCATAATAATATGTACATATGCATTGTACACGTATTTGTATTTGTATTCGTTGTACATAAAAGTATGAAGTATGAAATATTATTCAAGTTACATGTCTACAAAAAAATCATGTATTATCATCAAATCTTGTCACTTGTAGTTTATGATTTTTGACATTACTTATTTTATTATGTATTAATATGTCAAACAAGAATAATTTACTACTACGCTTCTGAAAACTAAATACCACCAAAATTACTAAAACATTCTTCCTTTTTTCTAGTTCCATATGTTCCATCTACTTACTTAATTGTTATGTTCTCGTATTGTTTTGTAATTTTTGTTG
The DNA here is from genome assembly GCA_034698265.1 of Sminthurinus aureus. Lineage (NCBI taxonomy): Eukaryota > Metazoa > Arthropoda > Collembola > Symphypleona > Katiannidae > Sminthurinus > Sminthurinus aureus. The sequence continues at coordinate 8,431 of JAQGBH010004983.1, forward strand.
GTAAAAGTTTGGTTTTTATACACATATTGTTATCCTGTTTTTTTTATTGTTGTTATGTTACAATTTACACGAAAGATGAATTACATTGTAAATTCGTAAAAAGTAAAAAGAAAAGAGGAAATGAAGCAGGGAAAAATTTTAATATTTAGTGAACAATATGTTATTTGTTATAATATTATTATGGTGATTACGGCGTACAGAGTACAGACAATAGATTAAAACCAGTAGCTAGTATTTGCAGGAAAAAATTACACATACTTTGATAAATGAGTCGTCATAATAATCAGAACCAAAAGAATGAATATTATTAATAAATTGTTATTTTGAATGCATGAAAAAATAAATTGAGAATGCAATAATAATTATTACTATTCTTTGGAGTATGTTTTTTTCATAGATCATAGATACTTCAAAGATTTTCTCACAAAAGTCATAATAATATATTGTGCGGAGGGAAATGTTCCTGGAAATGTTGCCAGAAAGTATTTATTATCTATTTTTCACATGAGGTTTCAAGTTTCAATACAAATAATTTTCTTTTGCCGTTTGGTCTTATTTATTTATGCCAGCATAATATTTTATTCAAAATACGCTCATCGTCTATAAAAACTAGAAAGCTAACTTGAATTTTTAGTCAAATTTCAGGTCCAGTGTCGAGTCTCAAGGCAAATCCAGCTAATTTTCTTACTTTTACTTAAAAAGAGAGTATCCATGGAGACAGAGCTCATCACAAATACCAATAGTCAATCAATATCCGATTTCATTCCGACCCAATTCAAGTCAATTCAGTTCAATTACAACTCATACATACACTGCTCTGTTTTGTATTTTGCATAAATGTGAATATAAAAAATCTAAAGTAACTATTTATATTATATAATTTATGTACATGAGTTCAAGGTGAATTTTCAATGTAGAAATGGAGATTAATCCGTGTATCCTATTTTTATATGGTTGTGTCATCTTCCTCTCATTTATTTGTTCTCTTGCTGCCATCGCTCGTGTGATGAGACAGATTCAAAAAAGTTGTTCCACTTTGGTCTCTCGCTCTTTCACATTTTTCTTTACAGGGATTCTCCTCTTTCTCATTTATTATGGATACACACAGCTAATACTATTAGAGTTCATCCCAGAGGAATTCACCACTCACATTCAGATTTGTATCCTCATCTTCCTCGTTTTACCTTGTGGATACTTGACCTACGCTAACAGTGATTTTATTTATTTAACTTTTAACCCATTTCATTTTAGTTTGCTTATTTTTAATCTAGTTTATATTTTAAATGATGATTTTTTAATGCTAAAAATTCCTTCTTTGGTTTCTTTTATTTATTTTTTTATTTTTTGTTGATTTGCTGTATTTAGTTGGTTTCAATGGACATGCTAATAACAATTTTTGGAGTTGGACAAGTTGGAAAAATGGGAATTTAGCAAAAGAGAGTATTTGTTTTCCTAATCCGAATTTAATGCTCAATCCGTCGGAATCGTCAGAGGTGATTGAAAAGGAGGATGAGGAAGAGGAGGAGACGAAGGAGGAGTCAATGAATCGGAATGTGGATTGTGAAACAGATGACGAGGAGGAGGAGGACGAGGTAACGACGGAGGACGATTCTGAATTTACTCTGGGGGATGAGAGAAAAGACCTGAATGCCGTGAGCTGGGAAAGTGATGTGGAGGATGATCTGTCAGTTTCAATTTGTGAGGATGATTTGAATGATATTAATCAAAATTCAAATTCAATTCTGAATCCGATTCCGATCCCAAAATCAACAACAACAGATCCGGACCCGGATTTTAAAATAATTGTACCTAGAATTGTAGAAGAGCTTGTAGACGACAACGAAAATTAAACAAGTTAATCTAAATAAGGATTGTCCGTTGCCATGGAAATTGAAAAATACGCGTCGTAAAAGTATGGAATATGGAACATGAAGAAGAAACGTACAATAGAAATTTTTTTTAACATGTGGCTTCGTAGAAAATATGTTATATACATGTTATTGATTTATAAGCAGCATTCAATGTCCAATATCCAACTGGATTGTGCATTCCGGAAAAGCTCGTTTTTACAATACTCGGTACACGCAACGACACGTTACAAGCTACACTACACACTCGGTGTATTCATTATTAAATGCATGAGTGTGCATACTTGTACTTTGTACTTGACTACTAGTAAAATCCTCTCAAGTCTCTCTACGTATCAACAATTTTTGTATGCTATAAAAGTAGTAAAAGAGTATTTATTATCCGTTTTAAGTACAGCTTTTATTATTATTCTGCATTTCATAATATTTGCTACATGTACAATTTATACACATTTGTATCCCCATTTAGAACCTAGACGCCAGACGCCAGACAAACATTAGCTGCGGAAATATTCTCATATTTTTCATAAACGTTATGTGTAATTTTCTAAGCCTCTCAAAAAATAGCAGGGAAAAAGTGAGCTTTAATGGGAAAAAGATGCTATTTAATATTTAATGACAAAGAATACACGTTAAAAGAATTTTTTACTGACTTATGAAAAATCGCATTTTTGATGTTTATTTATAATTTATGTGCTCTTGAATAATTATTCAAAAATCGAATACATTGAATCAAATACATGTAACCGTATAAAAATATTCAAGTGTCATTTGTCATTTGACATTCCACGTTCCTTTACCAGCTGCACTGACTCTTAATTTCCTCCTCTGCATTTAATCCCTCATCCAAAACCCCATGACCCACAGCAACTTTGTCGAGGATGAAAAAATCCAGGAATTGAAAATTGGAGACGGCAATTTCCATCTAAAATTTTACAACCATAATTATATTAAACAGATGGTTCTATTTGTTTTTGTTTTTAATTTTAAACATAAATAAAAAATGTAGGATTCTATCTACCTCACGGCCATCTAGTGCCTCAGAATAGAGTTCAAGAAGGCTCTCGCCCCACTTGAAATCCTTGGTGTGATCCAGCACGGTCAATAATGTGGCATCTGTCGTAGGGAACACGGCAGTAAATTGACTGTTGTTGCTATTGATATGACTGTAGTATTTGAGGTAGAGGTAGGTGGGCTGCTCGTAGTTGGTGAAAGTGAACGTCTTGTAGATTCTCCGGAGACGGATCTCATCACCTTGGAAATAAAAAATACCGGCTGCTTCATCGGAAAATGGAAAATTGGCAGAGGTTTCAGCGTATGAGTGGGCCGGTTGAGATTTCCAATCAAAAAGCCAAAAATCAGCATCATTGTCTACACATTCAACAGTAAAGTTTGAAGTTGGTGGGCGAATCGTGCTTGTTGTTGTTGTTGAAGTAGTAGTTGTATTTTGGGTTGGACCGTCTGTTGTTGTCGTTGTTGTTGTGCTTGTTGTGCTTGCTGTTGTTGAAGGCTGTTCAACATCTTCACCCCATCGACAATTTGCTTCAATTTCTTGTGCAACGTTTGTGGTTCCATTTACAAAGTTACCGTTCCAAACTGCAATCCTATCGATGAAAAAATTCTCCGATTCTTGAAAATTTGAAATGCCAATTTCAACCTAAAGCCAAAAAAAATAATAAGACATTTCCATTAGTTTTGACCTTTGACCTTTGACCTGAAATATGAATTTAGGAATCTCATATATTATTTCAGTTCATTTTAGTACCTGTAATCCGACAGAGATGGCTTCCCCGCTCAACTGAACAACCGCTTCACCCCAAGTGCTGACGGTGTCATTTAAACGTGTCATTAAATTCGTCGTGTTCGAGGGATAGACAAACATTTGGTGGTAATCTGTGCCTTGGACATCTCCAAAGTATTTTATGTAGGCGAAAGTGGTCTGGAGCGGTTCATTTAAAGAGAGTTGTCTATAAAAAATTTGATTTGAAGTTGGCCCTTCAACAACAAAAATCCCAGGGGCGTTTAAACTGGGGACGGATGTTTCAAAATCCGAATATTCAAAAGAACCACTGGATTTCCATCCATAATTTTCAAAATGCACAAGAGAATCTACACACTCGATGGAAGTGGCAGAGTGAACAATAGGAATTGTTATGGAAACGCAGAGGAGAAGAAGAAGCAAAACGGGGGTTCTGACTGAAATTTCCATCTCTGCTATTGCTATGAATTAATAATGAAAACTCCCAACTTTTACAACCAATTGATGTCGATATTGACTCTGATAATACAGATATTTTAAATGGATAAAACTCAAAGGAAAAATATCAAGTGAGTGAAAAATAACACTGCTTTTTCCATTTCACTGACAATTGACAATTTAAAATTGACACTTGACAGCAGTCCTATCTTTTCCGATTACAAAATGTTTGGTGATTTGACTACAAAACCAAAACCAATTACAGAAACTGTCAGAGTCAAACTGATTTCTAACAATATTTTTGTCATCTGTATCGCGTCGTCGGGCCTGCAACTTATGTTTTCATTTTCGTCGTTTGTTTTTCATTGAGTCTTCATCATTCATCGCTCATCGGCCGATTGACACTGACTGATTGATTCAAACTTCAAACGATGGGATTTTTAATCAAATGTCAAGGATGATAAATTGAGTGAACTGTTTTCATTTTCAATTCTGGATCAATCCGATCGCAGTTGACTCACGATGACGGTATAAGTTAAAATTGCACTTGTGATCTAAAAATTTGAAGGATTTTACACAGGTTTAATTTATGAATGAAAAGGTTAATTTTTACGTCAAATTTTATGTCAATTGTCAAGCATTAGTTTTTTTCTAGGGATGAAAATTCTTACAGCAGCGAATAATCGCTCGTCCATGTTGTACACGCCAAAAATGCAAAGTCTCATGTTTCGATGGGAATTCAGCTCGACGATAAATGTTGCCAGTTTTGTCGCGGGGATTCTCGAGGAATTTTCATCCTTGTACAACCACTCCTTCACGCCATCTTCAAACTACAATACAAATTAAAAAAATTGCAACTATTTTATATTTTCAAACATTTTATCATTTACTTCATTTTTTCATTTTTTCATTTCATTTCATGGTTTATTCAAGTGCATAGAGTCATAAGAAAAAAATTTGTTGTACTGTTTTTGGGTACCTTTTTGGACGTGACTCCTGCGTAACCAATTGCAACCATGTAATAAACAAAGTAGAAAAGTCGCTTCGCTTGCGCCATTCCAAACGGATTCGGCAGCAAATCGCAGGAAATGATCCAAATGTAATGCGGCAAATTGGCAAAAACGGCCATCGCCAAATATTTTCCACAACTTTCATTTATCGCTTTGACCACTTCTTGAACATACGCAAATTCACTGAAGAACTGAAAACAAAAAAAAAGTCAAAATTCGTACTTTAAAAATTACGAAAAATTCCATCAATTTTCTCCATTTGTACTAAAATTAGTCATTTAAAAAATGTTTACAAAATAGGGCTCTCTTCGCTGAAACTGCTCCGACGTGAGTCTGGACAAAAAATCCTGGACAAATTTAGCATGAAGACAAACTGTGAGCAGGAGAAAGGCGTCGCCCATAATAATGAAAAAATAGTCAACTCGGAGGAGTGCGTAATGCACAAAATGAATCCAACTGAGATTTTCCATCACGAGAATCGTTGGTAATCCAAAAATTCGTGCAAATTCATTGAAATAAATCCGATCTTTGAAAACCACTTGGACAAACGTTAGATTTTTGCTTAGAAATGGCTCCAAATATCCCGAAACGGCCAACAAAATCCAGGAACAAATTACTGTCGTTGACAAAACTCGTGCCTGTCAAAATTTTACAATTACAGCAGTTTTATTTGGTGATTCTTTGTTGTGAAAAATAAAAAAGATTTTAAAGGGAATAAAATCAAAGACAAACCGATAAAATCAAGTGCTTAATTTTCTTGAAAAAAGATTCGTGCGATTTTTCTTGCTTTTCAGCAGTCGAATTTTCACTCGGCGATTTCCATATCAAATTAAAAACCCGCAGAAAATGTTGGGATTTGCTGGAGAAAATGTAGAGGATAGTTAGACGGGAAACGAGTCCTGACAATTGATGAGCCAACATGAAGTAAATTTCCATTCGTCTCGGGTTTCTCCCGTTTTCTGAAAATGATTCGTCTACTGCAGTCGCGGCTTTTAAATAGCCAAAAGTGGACAAGCATGAAAAAACTCGAATGACACTCGATAAAACCTGTGGAAGAAAATAAATTCAACATCTCACGCTTATTTAATTTAAAATCCTCTGACGAAAAATATTTCATACCGTTTGAACCGGATTTTTGTACAGTACAAAATTCCCAGAATTTCCGTCCAGTTTTATCAAAAACGGACTCAATCCGGAGAAAAAGGAAACTTTGAAAAAAATGAGCCACCAGTGAAGACAACTTTTTGGGGATAATTGTTTGTGTTTTTCTATTGGAGTTTCCATATTTATGCCGATTACTGTGTGTTGTATCGTTGCTGATGAAATCATTCTCGCCATTTTCACCTGCATTTTCTCCAGAGTCTTAACTTTTAAAGAGAATTCTCATCATATTTTTTCCATCGGCATTTTACATGATTAAAGCATTTTCAAAAGAAATTGACGGTCTGTCGATCACAATTTTGTCAATCAATTTAATGATATTTGCTCTATTTGTTGTCAAACTCAAGCACAAAAAATGGCTACACAATTAATTATTGAATTGAACGTCAATGGATTTTTCTACAGCAAATAAATAAAATGTACATGCATTGCAAATTGTGTATGATCATTTTTTAACAAGTGCTGCTGAAAACTGTAATCATCGTGTCTCTAGGGTTAACCGGGGGAACTGTGTTTTGGGGGCAACTGTGCGAAAGTCAAATTTAACCCCTTTACGCTATTTTTTTCGACCTTTCCACATATACAAATTGTAGTACTGACTTTCATCTATGTTTTGACCAAATTTCAAGTTTCTACGTTAAACGCCAAGGTCACAGGAGAGGTCGAAAGTCAGCCACTCCAAACGAGATGAAATTCAGCTCGTGGTCCACTCAATTCAAAG
>JAQGBH010004984.1:0-15384 GCA_034698265.1 Sminthurinus aureus
AATTATATGAATAATTACAAGTTTGATTTCATGTCTTCAAGTTGAGCGGAGCAAAGTACTTACGTCGACAACAGTCCGTTTCCCTTTTCCCTCTTTTGACTCTGTAATTATTCCTCGTAATGTAGTCGAGTGTAATGAAATGTACAATGTACAATGTACAAGGCACTCACTAAACACGTATTAATGATGATTGCTCTCCCTTCTCCCTCTTGCTCTTGTTCATGGTTTGCTCTATTGCTTTATTGACGTTTCAAGTTTCAATGTTTCAACTTTGTACTTTGTACTTTGCACAGGTAATGATGTAATCAGGAGCAGAGCTAAAAGTAGTGGGAGAATCGTACCCACGACACACAATAGCCATCGACCCTCTCCCTTTAAACAAAGTTAATGACAGGGACAACAACAGGCGGAAAATCATGGCCGTGGTTCTGCTTCTGTTTTCCTCTGCTTCACCTGAAATTGATAGCCATTATCTTTGCATCACCAGTCACCAGTTTCCAGTCTCTAGTCCAAACGAGTCTAATTATCTATCTCCATTTCCCCCCTTTCAACTAAAAAGCAACCTACTCAATCCTCTTACAAAAATACCCAAGCCCAAGCTCGATGCTTAATCTCACTTCAAATCCCAGATTCCAGATTCCAGTCATCCGTGAACTAATCCATGGATTTCTCGCTCTATTTTTTATTTCTGTTTAAGTTCCATCTTCGACATTTGCATTGAGCATTGAGCATTGAAAATTGAGCTAATAACGATGCAAATGCAACTAACCAGTTGCAAAATGTAGAGTTTTTGCACTAATTCTAAATCTTATTGTCATCATTTCAGCCATCCCAAGTTCTCCTCTCGTCTTTCTCGCTAATAAAAGTATTCGAGTATTGGCAATTTAAGAGGATTAATACAAGTCAAATGTGCATGAATTTGTCTAGTTTCTTGTTCTATTTTTTGTACCCAAATTAAAATTTCCTGCATTAGAAATGGCAATCAACAAATAACAAATAACTTTCGACTTGATCGTCCAACTACAATTTACAATTTACAATCTACAATTTACAATCTAAAGTCGAGTTGAGGATTGAGCATTGAGCTTTGAGCATGGGAAAACTATCGACATCAGAAATGTAATTATTCCAGCAACTATCCTAGTTTGTTTGGCAAAGTGTAAAATAAAAGTCACATTTTTCCTGTGCATTTTACAATTATAATTGGAGATCCTTTTAGAACTAGAGTTAGAGTTAGAGCTTGAACCGAGTTAAATTGTGTCAAATGCCAAATTTCCAATGTTGAGTACTAAAAACACGTGAAAAATGAGCACGGGTGCCAAATACCAAAATACCAAAATACCAAAATAGCAGTGGAAAGAATCTAGATTCTAGAGTCTACATTGTGAAAATGGTAGAAGAAAAAAGAGGGCAGAGCGTTAATGGACGGAGACGGGATTAAAATTTGAAGGTTGGCTCAAAACTTATGTTGACATTAATTGGCTGGGAGGAAAAGTGATCAAGACATCAAGACAGCCGGAGCCGGAGTCGAGTCTCTGGGCTCTGGTGTGAGATGTGCGTTGTACGTTGCAGGATGTGAGACGTGGAAGTGAGATAAGCGATCACATGCACAAAGAGCTGTAGGAAAAGGCGCGGAGAAAAAAAGGGGAGCGAAGAGCTCACACGCATTAATGATGGTGAATGTAAATTCAGGTGGTTAAAGAAGAAAGGTGACTGCTTGTAAATTCTCCATTCTACACTGAACACTGAACACTGAACATGCTGATTTTTGCCATGTTTATGCTGAAATAGATAAAAGTCCATAAAAATCAATATGTATGATATCAAGGGGCGGAGGAAGTGTGTAAGATTGAATTTTTCTCCAGTCTCGAGTCTCAATTCTAGAATGTGGAGTGTGGAGCGAGTGTAATAACATGATGTTTGCGTAAATAAATGAAAGTAGGTCTGTCTCTTTCCAGAATCTAGAATCTAGCATCTAGCATCTAGAATGTAGAATGTAGAATGTAAAGTAGCAGAATGCAGAGAAGAACGCCGTCGGTTCTTCTACATTCTCCATTGTACATTGTATACAGAGGAAGAGGATGAAAATCCCCCTTCGTCCCAGTTCTCTAGTTCTCTAGTTTTTGGAAGATGCGGAAGCCATGAATATCCCATCGTATATCGTAAGGAGTAAGGAGTAAGGAGTATGGAGATGCAGAAAGTTGGATGTTTGTTGAGATAGGAGAAAGAGATGGAGAGAGAAAAAATTGAGAACGAGTTACCCGTTTACTCACTCACTCTCTCTCTTCAAAATAGAGCGTAGATGTAGAAAAAAGAGTGTAGAATAAAGAGTAAAGAGTGTTCAATGCAAAAGCGGGCTATCTCACTTTAATCAATAAGACAGTGTTTGTTCTTACTTAAAAAGAGTAAGAGAGAAATGAGCAAGAAGGTTAAATGGCAAAGGCATAGATTTTCTCACCAACACTTTAGAATCTAGAATCTAGACGCTATCACACATTTCAGAATCCCTTCTTTCTCTTCCCTCTTCATTCTCTCTTTCTCTTTTCAGTTCCTACAGCTTTTACTACTCTTTCTTCTTCCAGCCTCCGCCACTTCACCATTCACCATTCACAATTCACCATTCACAACTCGAGCTCTATAAAAAGACAAGTGAAAGCAACTACGCGCCAATGACATTTTCCTTTCACAAACACACAAACACAAACAGAGTTACATTTCTCAAGTTCTACATTCTACATTCGTAAGGTTGTGAGTTCTAGATTCTAGAGTTTGCGAGAAAACAAGAGAGTGAAAGCGAGAACTGAGAAAGTAGAAAAATAGAAGGAGAGATTTTTATGATGAGATGTTTAATGTTCAATGTCTGTATAAAGTATAAAGTTGGCTAAAATGACAGCCTTTTCTTCTCTAGAATCTAGAATAGAGAATCGAGAATCGAGAATCGAGCCAAATTGAGGAGACTCGAGACTCAAGAATGAATCATAAGTGCGAGGAAGAGGAATGGACAAAAAGGGAAATCTACTCAAATTTACACAGCTTTCACTTTCCCTCCCTTTAATCCAGACTCTACCATATTTTCAAACAGGAGAATTGAGAATTGTGCTCCTTGAAATTATTCAAAATTCAAAAGACTGTGCTCTTTTGAATTTTTGTTTTGTTCAGTAACTTGTTCATTTAATCGTCAGAACGAATGTCACCTCCGACCTTTCTCTCTGCGGTTCTCCTTAGAAACGCAGGTGGATCTTTGAGTGTTTGGATTTTTGGATGTTTGACAAAAACTGCAATAAGAATTTCAAAGCGGCAGGTCCATTATTTTTTCACGTGGTGCATATTAAACAATGAACATTGAGCATTGAACACTGAGCAAGATTGACATCACCTGGGACGACATTTGACTTTCATATCTGCATGACTCAAGCCTCAAGACTCGAGACTCGAGACTCGAGAAGATAAGAAAAATGTACAGCTTTCAGTGCTCTGTTCAAAATTCCTTGTTTGGGAAATGATTTGGATTAAGGACACGTGTTACAATTTGTACCTGGTTTTGCATTTGCATTCCCATTTGTTTTCAAATTCCTGTTGTAGGGCAACACCGGACAAGATTTTACAAACAAGTTCAAGTCTCTTAAATAAACATGTGGAATTTACCCCGTATTTTACAATTTTGACTCGTCTTCCACAGATGTTACTCAATGCTCATTGCCTTGAAATTTGGGTTGAAACAGCCATTTGCCATTTGCCATGTTTCTGGTTCTGGAATTTAGTTGAATTGCCCTTGTTCTACATTCTAAATTCTACAGTAGTTTGTAGTTTGTTGTTTCATGTAGATTTTTAAATTTAAAACCATTGGGAATGAACAAAAAAGGGAGCTGAGAAAACTGGATGAGTTTGTGTCATTACCACTGTGCATACAGAATACAGAATACAGAACAAAGCATGGAGCACACTGCATAAGTGCAGATCAGAATTCTAGAATTCTAGAATTCTAATTTTGGTACTAGTTCTGGTTCAATCCTGAATTTGAGCTGAGCTGAACTGAGCTGAGGTGAGGAAGGGAGAAAGACTGGAAGACGGTGGCACCGGCTAATCCATTATTGCACAAACGACCCCACAGAGAGTCGACACATGCATTTATTTTTATTTATGCATCCAAGCCTTCCCACACACAGAGCAAAATATCTACAATCTACAACCTACAACCTACGATCTACAATCTACAATCTACAGTCTCTCTGTTCAGCCACCAGACACTAGACCTTAGACACAGACTGGCAACAGAAAAGGTGCAAATGTACTTGCACATGTTTATGAATTCAACTTGTGTTTTTTGTTCCAACCTCCAACTTGGTTCAATTTTCAGCGTCCAGTTGAACTCAGGAGGTGAAAGTGAAGGGGCTCGATGCTCGATGCTGGAGGCTTGAGACTCAAGGCTCGAGTATTTAATAGAGAGAAAGAACTAGGCTAATCACATTGATATAGCGTACATGTACATTGTACATTGTACATTGTACATTTACACATGTATGCAGCCTGATGTTTATTCAGGGATTTCCTCTCTTCCCTTTTCTCCTTTTGTATACGGCATGAAAAATAAAAAAAGAGTGAAAGTAGAAAGTAGATTTTACATCTAGTATCCAGCACCCAGTTAGCACTCTTTCACTCACTAACTAACTCGCCAATGTAGCGAAAGCCAATCTAGAATCTAGAATCCAGAATCCAGAATCGAGCACGGATTAAAGAATCTATTATTCATTTAGATTTCTTGAAACGACTCGCCAACGGTGAAATAAATTGAGGGAGAAAATCCACACACACTTACACATGTACGGAAATGTGTAGTTGTGTAGTTGCTTCCAGTGCTCCGTACTCGGTAGAGTACAAATATATTGACGTCTCATGTCTATCCATCTTTCCTTCACCATCTCCATCTCCATCTCTGTTTTATACTGACCTCTGAATCCTCCCAGAAAATTCAGGAGTTGTAGCAAAAAAGGAGGAAAACGTGTGTATTGTGTAGTGTGTAGTGTATAGTGTATAGCCTCCGGTCTCAATTCTACATTCCACATTCCACACTCTACACTCTACACTCTACACATTACTGCCATTTTCTTGCCCTTGTTTTTCTTGTCCAGAGTGAAAAACTAGAGAGATTATATAAACACAAGATGAGATGGGATAACAAATGTACCATCATTTTACATCCTCGTCAATTCAATCGGATGGAATGGGCTGGGAAAAGTACAAGGTACAACTAGAACTGGAACTGACTGGCCATCTTGAATCTTGAATCTTGAATCTTGACTTTTGACAGATGTTCCTCTTCCTGTTCATGTTCTGTTGTTATTGTTATTGTTGTTGTTCCCTTTGCCTTGAAGCCACCGTCATCCACTTCCTCCTCATTTCAATCTGTTCTATACTGTACAATGTACAGTTTAGCATCTAGAATGTAGAATGTTTCAAAATACTGAAGAAAAACAGACTGCTCTCTGCTCCCACAAACTTACAATACAACGCGGATTCAACATACGCATTGAATTTGCATAAAATTCACAAGCTACCATATATGGGCCTTGTACATTCTGTTTTCTATCTTTTCCCGCTAGGGTATAACTACATAAGATATCTTTCCAGTTTCCACTTTCCAGTCTAGTGACTTGAAAAGAAGAGTTAAAAAATTTCAATACACAATGTGGTTTTTCAAAGCGAATGACGGTGCCGGTGCCGTCAACTAATGTCTAAAATTCATATCAAGATCAAGAGAGAAATGCGGAAGACAGGAAACGGATCACTATTTTTGGAGTTTGGAGTTTGGAGTTTGGAGCGTGTAGCCAAAAAGCACAGCTATGTTTGATGTGCGTTCTTTTGTGTTTTGTGTTTTGTGCGTTCTGTTGCACGCGCCTGGATTGAAAATACTGTAATCCTAAATGGTCCTTTTGTTCTCTTTCACTTGACTCAAATGCTTGACGAAGACGCCAATTTCTGATTCCGATTCCAATTTCAACTCTGATTTTGATTTTGATTCTGTATTATTTAAAATATAAAATACTAGAGTTTTACTAAATTTCAGGCTTCAACGTGACTCTTGACTCTCGACTCTTGAATGTTGAGAATAGAAAACGGAGAACGGAGCGATTACTCTGTTTGTTCTTTTTATTTGTCTCTTTCAGAGATTTAATGGGCTCTGTGTGGATTTTCGTTTTGTTTACCCGCTCATTACATTAGGTGATGAAGAGAGAGACATGGAGAATGGAGAATGGAGAGAGGGCGAAAGAAAGAAACTTTCACGCGCCATGTTCTATAGGTTTTGGTTTTCTTGTAATTTTCGGACATTCAAAGTGTCAAAGGGGATGGATTAGTTCCTCCGAGTCTTCGAGTCTTGAAGTCAAGACATTTAGAGGACAAATGTAACCCCCAAAAACGTGTTATTTCCATTCAAATGTGCAAAGTACAATCCAATCCATTCCTATACAATGGAGAAAGGAGAAATTGAAGAGCAGGCGGGGAAGTGGATTTAGAAATTACTTTTCCCCTCTCACCCCAACTCCCAACATAAATACATACATAAAACACATAAAACACAACAAATCCACATACACTTTACAATAGCAAGGGGAAACAGAAAGTTGTGGAGGGAAGGATAAATAAAAGCGGAAAGTCAAAGGACACGTTTCCCATTCCCATTTTAAGGAGTGTGGATTGTGGATATTAGAAATGTGTTGTTTGCACTCTGCTTTCAGCTCCTTATAACTCACCAGCCAACCTTGAAATACACAAGACACAAGACACAAGTGTACATTGATGTTGTGCATTATACTTACTACGGCACGCGGTAGCTCTGCTCATTTCCTACATTCTACATTCTACATTCTACGGTACAGATATTCCACCTATTTACACGAGACTTAAAAGTCTTAGTTGTTCAAATCTCAAATGACTGTTCTGATGAAAGGGAAACAGCCAACAGCCAACAGCCTAACAGCTTTATCTTGTACTTTCAAATAAATTCTAAGCTCTCGTCACAGCAGCAGCAGACTTCATCCAAAGTCCAAGACATCTTTATATTCAATACTCGATGCTTGATTCTTGATTCTTGATTCTTGATTCTTGGTAGTTCCTGAGTAGTACATAGTACATACGAATGGAATGTATAGGCAGTAGGCAGATGAAGGAGCTTCAAAATGCCCCCGCTAAATATATTCCAATAATTTCCCTCCTTTGTTTTGTACACCCTACACTTTGAGGAAAGTTAAGACAAGGACTGTCGTGGAAGATGATGGGCAAAGGAAGCGATTTGATGACTTGATGACTTGATGACTTGATGATTTTGTCATCTTTGTCTCTTGTCTCTTGACAATGTTAGTTTGTTCTTCCCTTTGAATTTTAAACATCAAAATTCAATACACTTTCCCCGCTTCAACATTGAACATCCAAATATTCCATAGTCATCCTCCCCGAAACTCATTTACTTTGTCGGCCAATGTCACCCACTGAAATCTTCATCTAAACTGCCACGTGTGTGGTACCATATTTCCACGTTTCTTTGTAAATATCATCTACTTTCCGTACATTTGTCCAGATTCTAGATTCTAGATTCTAGACTCCAGTTTGTGAGAAAGATACGACGCTGTTCATTGTACATTGTACAGTCTGATTGAACCTTGTTGTATTTTGTATTTTGTAGTTTGTTTTTGCTTTGATGAAGAGTTCAAGGCGGAGAATAAATAAAGTGCCTTGAGCCTTGAGTCTTGAGTCTTGAGGTTTTTCCTCCGAGTAGCCTACATTCCAGATTCCAGATTTGAGTTTCGAGTTTCGAGTCTCGAGTCTCGAGTTTCGAGTCTCATCGATTTATGGTTACATCTTAATCCTTTGTAAATTGTACATTGTACATTGTAAATGCGAGCAGTCTTTTAGCCACTGTAATTGTAATTTGAATTTGAATAAGAGTTAGGATGAGGAGAAAGAGGAGGGAGTGTGTATTAAATGTGTATTCCCTATTCTCTATCCTCTATCCTCTATACAAAATATTGTTGTGGATTTTAGATTTTAGATTTTGGATTTTAGATGCTGCCATTATGATTGTTATCATGTTGCTTCTTCCTTTTGATCCACGGCTGTCTTTTCCCTTCAAAGACCCCTCTCTCTTTCTCTTTCTCTCTCTCTCTCTGTCTCTGTCTTTGGAAACTGGAATTGATTCAAGCCGAGTCTAGAGTCTGTACATGATAAAATGAATATCGTTAAGATGAAAGGAACCGGGAAAAGTTAAGACTCGAGTAAACAAAGCGGATTAGAAAACATCTTCCTCCTCTGTCTTTATTCTTCTTCATGGAGGAATAATGAATGTTTTCCCCAGGTTTGTTTACCTATCCGCAAAATATCAAATACAACAATCTCGAAACTCCAGACTCAAGACTCAAGACTCAAGACAAGAATGTCCGTGTCCTTCTGAACGTTCTACATTCTACACTTGATTCCCTTGAAATCTTGGTACTTGGTACAACCAGATTTTTTACAACAGTTTCATGTACATCGTAATATGTAGAAGGTAGAGTGTAGAGTGTAGAATGTAGAGAGTAGGTAAAACCAATCAACTGGAGGAATTTATCCTCTCGTCTTGAGTTTTCTACCTCCCGTTTTTCGTAGGCTGGTTCCCGGTTTCATTTCTCGTATCATTTTACATTTTACGCAGTTCCTCCTCCCTTTAGTTGTGTATACTTTTCCATCATTTCGCCATGAAATAATATATTTCAGAGTACTTTTAAATTATGTTGGTTATTGATATTGAATATTGGAAAAAATCTGGTTGATCTCGTCCTTCTTTTAGCAAGGGCGGAAGCATGGAAGAAAAGCGAGTTAAAGGCCAAGACATTTTATACTTGGTACGATGTCTGAAATATCAAATATCAAATACAAAATGTTTAATGTTGAATCAACTTGAAATGAAATTAGTACCATATTTTCAAATTCCTCTACCACATCCACATCCGGATCCAGATCGAGATGCGGTTACACGTGGTAGTCAAAACTCCTCAATCAAATGACAAGATCATAAGCGTATCCAGTATCCAGTGTCCAGTTTCCAGTATCCCGATAGAAAATCAAATCAAATCAAAGTAAACAACCGGCACAAAGTTTCATGTCCAATGTCGGACCAAAGTTTAAAGTTATTTTTCATTTGATTCAGCCGCTGTTTCTCTCAGCTCCTTTGGCCTCAGCACTTTGTCATCAAACATATTTGTGACTCTGGACTCTGGGCTCTTGATAACTTGATAAAAAGAGAGCGCAATATCCAATATCCAATATCCAAAATATGGAAATAACGTTAAAAAATCATAGCCATTTTGCTTGACGGATGAGTTGAAATATTAAAGACTTTGGAGTTTGGCTGCTGGAACAGATTTTGTCGTTCTTATCAAAATCATCCTTGTCCTCTTGTCCTCTTGATTCTGGATTCTTAAGCTTAGTCCTTGTTTTCTTGTGCATCTTCCTCCTCCGCTCGACATTATTCAATTAGCTTTAAGTGCTCTCATTCGGTTGATACAAGATACAAGATACAAGAGCCGGAGCCGGAACTGAAACTGGATTAAGAATGAGGGCTTTTGCCATTTTCCCATTTTCATGTTCAAAGGGAAATCTGTTCATGTTTTTGATTAATTATGATGGCTAAAGGTTTAAGAGGGTAAACTTAAGACTGGATGTTGAATGTTGAATGTTGAAGGGAGGAGGATAAATAATAAACAGTGAATTAGGAATGAATGTGTAAATTGCGTGGGCGTCTCTTTACCCTTGACTCTGCACGGTGCACGGTGCACTGCTCCCTGCTTATTGCTCATCCTTTACTGTTAAAAGGTTCTCCATTCTGCATTCTGTCTTCAATTTGTCTGTCAAACAGAAATCCGCAGCTAGCGGAATAGAAATTTAGACCTACTACCTACTAATAAATCAAGTTTTAAAGAAAATGATCCATATTTTGTAATAAACTCTGTACCAAAAGATGTAAAAGAAAAGAACAAATTCTAATCAAAACAAAACAAGGGAGAGAAACCTCACAAAACTCCAAAACTCCAAAACTCCAAAACACAGACTCCATTTTGTCCCTGGTTTCATAATGGAATTGCACAACGTTTGAGTTACAACTTGAAACGGTCCTGATAATCCATCCGGATCGTTTATCTTTTGAAGCGCAAGGCGCAAAACGTAAATAGTAAAAAGTAAAATGTTATTTGTTTTGCTAAAAGTTGTTGACCCGGAAGTTTGCTTTTCCCTTTAACTTGCCTCATTATCCAATCTCGAATCTGAAATGTCGGAGGTCGAATGAAACTTTCATATTCCATTTGATGTGAGGAAGACAGAGGAAAGTAGAAAAACAGAGGATTGATGTTACAAAGCCGTTTTGTTCCCTCTAAAATAAAATAAATATTGATTACAACATTACAAACAAACAACGAGTACAAAATAAAATGAAATGTAAGCGCGTTGAAATCACTCTCATTTTTGAGTCATTACAACAAAACTTTGTGAGCAGGTCAAAAGAGTGAAGTTTAGAGTTTAGACAAAGGGAAAAGAGCAGAAGAGAAGGTTCAAGTTCAAAGGTTCCTTCCCATTGTATTTTGTTGAATACATAAATAAATAAACATTTAGTGTCATCTCACTTGAAGAAACTTGTTTTTAAACAAATCCACATTTATCATAATAACTTGTTTACAAATTTGAATGTTTGATCTCAATCTGCTCATTATTTTGTACCCTGGATATTGGACATTGGATATTAGATATTGGATATTTTTCTACTCAGTATTCCATTTACTGGTGTAAAACAGGTGTAAAAATGAAAGGACAGGGGGAAATGTAGTACAGAGCTGGGAACAAAGCTGATTGTGAGTCTTGAGTCTAGAATCTAGAGTCTGAGTAAAAGGTGAACGGTGAATGTTGAATGGTGAATAAAGGAAAGTGGACAAGGACTTTTGCTTCTCAGCTTCTCAGCTCTTCTCATCTCGGTCCGTCTCGGCCCGTCTCATCTTGGTGCTAATACTGAGACACTCTGTGTAATTTGCTAATCAAAAGTCGAGTTAAAGTTTGAGATAATAATTAGAGGAGTTGTAATGATAATGGAGAAAGTCGGGTCCAGTTCAGCTGAGTTGAGTCGAGTTCACTAAGTAAAGTTGAGTAAATATGATAGCTAAGGAAGCTGATGGGAGTCGTAAAGAGTAGTTAAAGGAGGTGTAATGAGCAAAGTACGTCTTTTATTTCTCTACTCTACAGTCTACAGTCTACACTCTACAGTCTACAGTCTAGAGCAAACTGGATGGAGAAGTGAAAGTCAAGTAGGAATCGGAATCGGAATCCGAATCATAATATTACCATGGAGAAAGTATCAAGTATCAAGACGCAAGACGTCCAGTTCTTCCTCGGTGTAGATTGTAGATTGTAGACTGTAGACTGTAGATTGGAAGGAGGAGAAATATTCATTTTATCTTGGTGGAAGGTTGAGAGTTGAGAGTTGAGAGGTTAGCGTGGAAAGAGTAGCATTATTATCCCAGCTGGTTCCATCTACATCTACATCTACGCTGCCTACTGTGTAGAGTGTAGAGTGTAGAGTGTAGCACGTTGGGAAATAAGGAGTCTCGCCTCTACCATTATAATAGAATGAAGCCATTGACGTAGCCAAAGTAGTTCCATAAGTATCCGCGTAATGACCCTCAACTCTCCCATTTACACAACAACTGTCAAACAATCCCTTGATCGCATATTTATTCTCCTACAGTCAATCCTCTCTCACTCACTCACTCACTTCTATTTCCCCCTCTCCGTCCTCTAGATTCTAGATTCTAGATTCTAAATTCTAAATGTGTATTACACTTTAGAGCACAACCAACGACCAACAACCAACGGACCACCGCACGACTATTTTGTGTCTCCCTTCCTTTAAATGTAACATGTAGACGGAATCAGCTGGTCACTTGAGACTTGAGACTTGAGACTTGAGAATTACACGACTCCATTCTCCACTGTACATTGTACATTGTATATATATCCAGCACCAGAATTTCCTTCGTCATCATGTTAATGGACTGAACCAGCTTTGTAATATTCATTGTTCATTGTCCATTGTCCACTCTACACTGTACTTTACACACCTTATTTCCATCTATACGAATATTCGAATATACCAACTTTTAGCGTTTCCTCTATTTACTACAGTTTTGATAGTACACTTTGTTCCCGTCTCTTTTTTGCTCTTGTCAGTGCAGTCCTTGACATCTTTCATCTTTTCATTTTCCATTTTTTTCATCTACGTAAATAAAAGACAAAATGTCTGTCACATCCGTACGATAAAAGATGAAAGATAAAATGGAAGGAAAGTGTTTTTTGTTTTTTGTGGAATTTAAAAGTAAAAAGTTTCACTTAGTTCACGAGTAAAAATATTATGGGATTTCTCAGTTTTGTGGGTATAAAAGCATATTTTATGTAATATAATTTTTAACTGAGATGTAGTTATCAGAAAGGATGAAAAATTTTATACTTTATACTGTCCAGTAGTGTGCTATGTTATGTTATGCTGTGTTATGCTAGCAATCAGAATGGTATGCGAGAGCTTTCAAAAGGTAGCTTTTTCAGGTCTGCCCTTGGACTTTGGATACTTTGGATCTTGGGTACTTTGGCCGTTTATTTCCTTTCAGCTTTTAAATTTTCACTACCCTGCTCCACAAAAATAGGAATAAGAGGGAGCGTAAAATGTTATTGGAAATTAAACAAAACTGTCTCCAGCTCCCATTTCCAGTTTTAGGCCTTTACCTTGCATTTTCATCTCTTTTGTCACAGCTATCCAGTAGACAGTAGATACTTTTATATTCTACAGTGGATTCGCATTCGCATTCATACTTAAAATCCCGTGCTCGGAAATAGTTGGGTAATAACTTGACCGTTTTATTTGTATGCTCAATGTCCAATGTCTAATGTCCAAGGTCGCAGTGATAATGCCGAGTAGTAAAAGTAAAAAAGTGGAGGTGAATGTAGTTGTGTTTGTGTGATACCTTTAGAAACTACAAACGACAAACTAGGTGTACACATGATATAAAAATCTATATGTTCTGAATTCTGGATTCTGGACTCTGGACTTTTGTTGATGGGAGGACGAAATTTGGTCCATCTGTTTAAAAATAAAAATAAAAGAGAAGAGAACTGGAACTGCAAGTTGGAATTTTAAAGGCGAGTTTTATTCTCAGTTATGATGATACTGGCAACTGTGGTGATGACCCTTGGACTCGGATTATGACTGGACCGCCTGGTTCTGGTTCTCGTTCTGGTTCTGGTTCTAGTTCTGGTCCTTCAAATAACGAATGACCACAAGAGTGAAGAAAAGGTAAAGTAGAGTCAACTTTACTCTACTTTGCCTTATTTTTCCAGCACTCTTAATAATCCCATTTTTATGAGCCCTTCACTTTTTTTCCAAGCAGATTGCAAAACCGAGTACAAATCCAAAACCCACATCCAAATTCACATTCTATTTGCACAGCATGTATAATGTATAATGTATAAAAATCCGTATTGTGCGGAAAAATACACGTAAACTACTAAACTACGCCCATATGTGCACACTATACAAATCATGGCTTTTTCATGTCAACGGCCAGTGGAATTTCTACATTCTACATTCTACACTATGCCATAATTGTTGTATCCACATTCTACATTCCTGCACTAGAAAACCTACTCTATAATTTTACATTGTTCGTTTGATGGTTAATCCCCATGTAAAATTTTCAAGTCGCCATCTGTTGCCATGGCTACAGTTTTGACCGTATTCTTTAATGTTCAATGTAACAGGAATGAAATAAAATTCAAGGGCAAGGCGAGGTAATTTGCACTAAAACTAAGATGCCTTAACTATTAACTATAGTAAAACTTAACTGGGTGGAAAAGTTATAGAGGTGGAAATTA
The DNA here is from genome assembly GCA_034698265.1 of Sminthurinus aureus. Lineage (NCBI taxonomy): Eukaryota > Metazoa > Arthropoda > Collembola > Symphypleona > Katiannidae > Sminthurinus > Sminthurinus aureus. The sequence goes on from JAQGBH010004984.1 coordinate 13,936, forward strand.
AATTTGTTTTTTATTCTTGGAAAAATGGGGTGGAGGAGTCTGAGGAATGAAGGACGCATTCTGTATTTTGTATTCTGTATTCCGTACTTTGTGAAAGGAGCTAAAGAGCTAAAGAAAATGTGTGTGGAGCTGTGTATACAATATGTACATTGTGGATTTTCCGTTCCCAGTTCTCTGTTCCATTTGCCATGTTCCACGTGAGTCGGGCAACTCTTTACGTTGCATTTTAATGCTTAGCACAGCATTAAGAGAGGAGAGAGAGTGAAAGAGTGAAGGAGTGAATGGAGTCGCGAAGAAAAGAAGGCCCCAGAGGAGACGTGGTTCGTCTCTGGAGATCAACTGCCACACTGTCGTGCGAAAGTGGCAAGTTGTAAAAAAGGCTGAGGTGAATACTTGACAAGGCTGCGTGCTCTATTACCACTACCACTTCCACTTTCCCTTCTTTCTCCAGTCTACTTCTTTCCATTTCTACACCAGAACCACCACCGCTACAAAACAAATTCCCCTTTCCCTTTCCAACTCACTTTACCCACCTTCTCCTGCTCACACACACTCTTTGCACTGTGCTCTGTAGATTGTACTCTGTAGATTGTAAATAAAAACATACGCGTGTCCTCATGCTTCAATGCTTCAATGCTCAATGCTCAATGCTCAATGTCCACGCACAGTTACATTTGTACATGAACAATGGAGTACACAGCTAGAAAATACACCTTTGCCTTCCCCTTCCTTTTCAGTTGACACTCTAAATTGTAAATACGAAATCGGAGAGTAGCAGAGAATTATCGTTTCCAATCTCGATACTCGATACTCGAGACTCAAATATTCCTTCCTTAGACCAGTTGTCTAAGGCAGGCATTTCCACTCTTTGCATTATGCATTTAGCTGAATGTCTGTAGAAACCCGAGATTTGGAAAAACAGGAAATGTTTGTAAAAATGTGGTACATTTCTGATTTACAAAATTGGAATATTTTTGTAAATAGAATTCAGTTCAAAGATCGTCAGCTTTCAATTGCCCCTATCGCTTTTAGGGTAGTGCAGCTAACCTATTAGTCTGATCAGATCCGTCTGTCGGTCATCACTACGATTGCGCATGCGCGACTTTGTGGCTTAGTGGTTTAGAGACTTGCATCGAGCGTTTAGTAGGTGGGGGTTCAATTCCCAGTAGAAGCTTAAGGTTTCAACTCGATTTTGTCACACGTACTTATATGTAGCAGCACGAGCCTACACCCATAGTCTCACTTTGCCCCTACTTACTGCATACAAGCTGTATACGCGATTTTTGTATGTGGACACTTGATAGTGTATGCTATGTCAGGGCCCTGTAATGCATGATGGGGCCCTGGCATAAGCATACAGTACCACGTGTCAACTTATAAAAGGGACAAGGTATACACTTGTTTATTTAGTCTGATCAGATTATACGCGCTGCACTACCCACTCGCGAT
>JAQGBH010004985.1:0-15382 GCA_034698265.1 Sminthurinus aureus
TTTTAATTTCTATTGACAACAAGAATATTAACTTAGAAAAATCTATCAACGTCGGTGTTAATTGTGACCTTTCATATCATACACGTAGTTTTAAAAAAAACAACAAAATTTTAGTCCTGTATTATGTAAATTCAAATTAATTCAACGTGTCTCTTAATCTTACAGAACTTTAACAACAATAATGAGAGAGCTGTAAATGAGTCCAGATCGTCCGAGTCCGTTATCTCAGGTTCTCATTCAAATACAAATTCTGGAATGACGCCGGAAAGAATTAAGCCAAATGCACGTGAAAATGGATTTAATCCTGTCACAGGCATAGGATATACAGAAGTATATTTGGATTTGGAAGCTTAAAAATAATGCTTATTCCTCTGATTTTGTAACCTAGATTTGTAATATATGGTACAAGAAAATAAATTATTGTTTATAATTATATTTTTTTATATTGAAAGGTGGAACTTCCAAAATCTCAGAGACGGCACTTTGAGAATCGGCAGCGATCTACGCCACTCTGGTGAAAAATTCATAATTCACTCAAGGCCGAAGCTGTATCATTTGTAAATAAAATATTATGTAATAATAATAATAATTATATATGATTAACATACTTAATACTTTATACTGTAAACTAGTTCAATCACAAGTACTGATGAATTTTTCAAACCTAATAATAAAATACCGACAAAAAAAAAACTTTGATGAAGACGATAAAAACATGATGAGTAAAAAATCCATGTAAAACGTGAATTGTGAATGCAATGTAAGGTTAAAATACAAAGTATTTTTATACATGTACTTCTCGTACTTTTATTATCGAAAAGTGCAAGTGCGGAAACAAAGCAATACAGATGTTTAACATGTGTGTACACATATATTTTGACTTTTACATTTTACACGTAATAATACATAATACATAACAATATCGTAACATCAACCTAACTCTTGTACAAACACAAATGATAAATATTAAGTACTATATCATATGTAATATGTAATAATATAATATGTAAAATGTGTATAACGCTAAAATAAAAGTGTGGTTTGATAAAAAAAACAAAACAAAAAACAGTCTATAGATTATAGATATCTTCAGAAAATATCTTTACTCTTGAGAATTTCCTTTCATGTCATGATGAGCAAAAGTTGAGTTAAAAGAGGCCGAACATGGACATAAATGTATGCTTTAGTTTTACTGTGTTGATAGCACAGTGATATTATTATTTGTGATTCTTGATTCTTGTCAGTCTCTACTTACTAAATAAACTTATTTAGTAATTATACATCATAGTGCATTCAGGAATTCGTTACTTTTCCATACACACACGAGTTTACAATTTCAGTACACTTTTGTGGCGTGTGGTGTGGGCATTGGAGATTTGGAGACTGAAAATAAAAAATAATTTAGTATTTTTACTTTGTAGTTTAGCTTTTATAAGCCTGAGAGTTCAGAATTCCAAATCTTGTACTGAAAACTGAAAGTAACAAACTGAAAATAATCAAAAAAATAAAACTAGAAACGTTTTCGAACTGACTATTTTCAGCTTAGATACAGCGTACAGCGTAGAAAAAAATGCTGTTTGCCACTGTGATTCTTAGTTTTTCCATCATATTTCTCAGTGCTCTTGCTCCAAGATTCAAGAGCAAAACCAAAGTAAAACAATCACCACTTGAATTTCCACCAGGTAGAAATAAATAAATATAAAACACAAGTAATATTTAAAATATTTACAATGGAATGTGAAAAACAACATCATGTGATTTGTTTAGAATTTAGAGCCTTAATTATAATATGTTTAAACTTAATTTTGTAACAGGACCAACTTCGTATCCTTTGATTGGTTGTTTCCCTACACTTTTAATGTATGGAACTTTAACTGAATTTTGTAAAAACGCTGCCAAAAAATATGGAAAAATATTCAGCTCAAATCTCGGTGCTTACAGGTAAAACATTGTATTTACGAAGATAAAAAAGTAGTTATTACGTGAACTATGGACATCTTCTTTTTTTTTATATAAATCAATTTCCAGAGTTGTTGCGATTGCAGATATTGAAACTATGAAAGATGCACTGAAACACAATAATTTTCAAGGAAGGCCTGACGTTCCAGGATTAAGAGTCAGAAGTGGAGGAAACCATGTAGGTAAAGTTGAAAATTTTTCAGTGATAAATACTTTTATATCATTTTTGGTTATTTTCAAAGATGTATTTCTAATGTAATGTAACAAATACATAATAGTATTATGAAAAATGTGAAATGTATGCATAGGAGTAACTGAGAATGAAGGAGAAAGTTGGGCAGAGCAAAGACGATATGTTGTGAGAACTCTCAAAGAATTTGGGATCGGAAAAACGTCTATGGAATCATGTGTTGCAACAGCAGTTCAAGAAGTTTGCCAATATTTAAAGTAAATTGATATAAAACTTACAGTAACGAGAACTGCGATTCGTAATGACCTGTAACAACAATTAATAATAATTTAATTGTTATACGAATATGATTCAATGTGATTCGATTTGGTTTTAGGAAACGAGCTGGAGAACCCGTAAATCCCCAAAAAGTCTTTGGACTGGCATTACATAACACTCTGCTCAAAATTCTCACTGGAAAGATTGTTACACTTGAAGATCCTCAATTAGAAGCCATGTACCAGGAACATTGTGGGTATGAAATCAAAATACTTACTAATACTTTTGTTTTTTTTAAACTTGGTTTTAATTTTTAAAGTCATATATACAAAAACAGTTAGGCTAATAAAGAAAACCGGATTTCCTTTTAAAAGGGGAGACAAAATTTTATTTTCGGACAAATTATCTGCAGCGTACAACTTATTACCCTTTTTGGCCAAATGGTTTCCTCGGCTGAGTGGCCTTGCTCGAATTCAAAGTGCATTTGCAGTTACACATGGAAAGATCAAAAGGATCATTGCCGAACATAAAGCAAGTCGAGATCCAGACAACCCGAGGGATTTCATTGATTTATATTTAAATAACATTGAAAAAACGGATGATCCAAAATCTGGATTTTACAAACAACAAGGAGGTTAGTACATGTAGCAAAGCTAATGAGTAATATTAAAATGTTTTCCTGTACTTTATATAGCTTACAGTATAATAATAATTATTATCATTATTGTTAGTGAAATGACAGTAATGCTAATACTATAATATAATACCGTAAATTTTGTACGTATTCATTAGAAAACAACTTGAAAGCTACACTCGCGGATCTTTTTGGAGGTGCAAGTGAAACAGGAAATTGGACGCTTTCATATGCATTTTTATATGTGGGACATCATCCTGAAGTTAAACGAAAAATACATGAAGAACTTGATCGAGTTGTAGGAAGATCTAGAATACCACAATTGGATGATCGGCCAAAGTAAAATATTGAATCAAACAACAAACTCATGCATGTTACAAGCTTGGAGTGTCAAATGTCACAATATAAAATGTACTACCTACGTGTAAATACTATGAAAGACTGACAAAAACAATAATTTTTTTATCTGTTTTGCTATAGCCTCCCATATACTGAAGCAGTTTTGATGGAAGTTTTTAGACGGAACTCACTAGTTCATTTTGGAATACCACGCTCCGTTACAGCAGATACAGAATTTCACGGTCACTTTATCGCTAAAGACACAATGTAATAGTGAAACTTTAACCATCACATTATTTCCATTATTTATTTAAAACTATATGAATAATAATTAAAAAAATGATTGTACTTTTTGAATTTTTTTTAAGACTAATGCCCTGGATATACGGTGTTCATCATGATGAATCCTATTGGGGAGATGATGTGAATGAATTCAAACCCGAACGATTTCTTATCCAAGACGTAGATGGAAGTTATACTTTGAGGAAAGATAAAGCGATTTTCCCTTTTGGATATGGAAAAAGAGCATGTCCAGGTATTTAAAAAAAATACATTGTTATTTACCGTAATTTTTATTTTGTGCATTGTGCACATACAAATTTAATGTATTTTTAACTTCTTTTTTTTTGTCTCAAGGCGAACTACTTGGAAGAATGGAAATGTTCATTTACTTCAGTGCTGTAATGCAACAATTTGATTTCCATTTTGAACCTAATAAACGCCCTCCTACTATGAAACCGAATGAGGGAATAGTTTTAGCTCCTGTCCCATATAATCTAATTTTTACAGAGAGATACTAATAACTTATAGAGTTTTCTATTTTTAAACTACAAACTCCAAAAAATATTTCAAAAAAAAACTTTGTATACATACAATAAAATGATACGAGGCAAGACATTTTACGTATTGTTAAATGTATTATAATATTTAAAAGTTCATTTTTTATTACTATTATTATTAATTATTAATAATAATAATCATCATACACTTTCAACTTGGCGATTTACCCATGCAAAAATATCATTATATTTATAATACATAATATGTTATTATAATATTATGTAATATGTATTTTCTGTGACCGAACATTATATATATAATATGCGACTACATTCTGTAAAATAGTTAAACAACTTTCAGAAAATGTATTAGGTCATTAGATCACTGGCTAATAATCAATATTAATTATTATTATTACAAAACACAAGTAACAAAAAAGTAAGTACGTTACAAAATTCATCTGATTGATTGTAATACTAAATTAATACTGCGTAAAGTTTGTACATGTATGAGTAAGCTTGTCAACTATAAATAGAATTGAAAAATTGATACTGATGGTTCCTTTTCATGTAAATGCATGCACTTATTTATAAAGAACATATTATAATAATAAATAATATTATTATCCTATAGCATGTTGTTATTATATATATAACCTTATAAGCATGAGTATAATATATAAAATATCATATAATATACTCTAATTGTAAGATTACAGAACAGAACGCTAATAATAACTACAAAGAATTCGGAATAATAAAATTTTTTGAAATAACTTCAACTGGAATGAAAACTACAAATAAAATAAGAAAAACCACAACCTCTTTGTTAATAAAAATTATTAAATTCATAATAATTATTAATAATAATTATTGATAATAATGTAATGGCGTCTGTATATTTTTCTTGCTATCAAAAGGGTTAATGAATAATCATAAAAAGTTATATTTAGGATACTTTAAAACTATACTAAAACGAGTAATTTTGAGTATTTAAGTATTATTATCATAATATGACAAAAATGGCAATAAATTATTGATTACACAGAAAGAAAAAAAACTGACAGAAGAAATATTGTATAAGATGAAAATATTAAACATTGTTGTAGTCGGTTATGAGTAGTAATAATCACCATTCATTCATTCATGCATATATAATAATATATTCATTCACTTGACATGTACAAATCAGCAACGACGTTTAAATTTCTAGTTGTCATTGTGTTAAAGGACTGAGTTTTACGGACTTCTCTTTTGTATCTACACACACGGAAAGAATGATAGAAAAAATAAAAAATACAAGATTGTGTAAGACATTTAAAATTTTCACACATATCATATTTAATATTTTATACTATTTTAGAAAGACAGAATTTATATCACTTCTTGTTGTATTATAAAAGTCTAAATAATTTGAAATTAATAGCATCATTCTATTTTTTAAAAAAAGTTTGTACTGCTGTTGAACAAATATATATTTTTAAACATAAAATATAAAAATAAGTTAACATTGTGTAATGTAGTCATTAAAAATGTTATAAGAAGCCTGATTTGTTTCTAATCAGTAGTAGTTATTCTTTTCTACTAAAAATTATAAAACAAAAATTACGATTTTGTATTATTACTACTACTATTAATGATGACTAAATGAATAAAGCTTTACAATGCAAAATGTAGAATTTGTGGGAAGGGAGCCTGTACAAGAACAAATATAAAACAAGATGCATGAAATAATAATAATATAAATTTATGAATTACCTATTTATGAAAAGAACGACCTTGGGCTTAAGGGTAGTTGGAGCATGAAGATGTGCTAGAACCAAAACATCTGCAGCATTTTCAATATTTAAATTGGCCAACAAAATCCGTTCACAGTCTTCTTTTAACCCGTTTAGTTGGAACTTATCAGCAATTTGAAGCAGTTCGGTAGCATTTGCTTTCAAAAAAAGTGTTTCTCCAGTATAACAATATTCTAGCATTCCTTTAACAATATCATCTTCAAAGTCATCAATTGGAATCACGGATTTGTTAGTAGGAACAGAAGCAGAGGATTCATGTGATTTAGATTTGAAAATTTTTTCGAACACTGTACTTCGAGCTATAAAACAAAAATGAATACTTTTTGTTAATATTTTACATTTTACGTTACGAATAACTAATAATAATCATCATTATAATATGTAATATTATTTGTTATTAAATTATTAGCATTAATTTTGTTTTCAATGTATAACATCAACTACAAAAAAGTATGTACTGCTTAAATTAAAATGACGAACCAGCTAAAATAACTTTGTGAGCCTTAATTTGATTGCCATTTTTTGTAGTGATTATAACATCTGCGTATTCACCAACATCCAAAGCTTGTTTCAAATTTTTTTTGAGTAAGCTGTATCTGTTGATACTGAGATCTAATTTTGTTCCATCATATTTTGAAATGTCATCAACAACACGACTGCTAACAATAGCACCCTCCAATGTTACCTAGTAAAAGAGTTTTCGTTTTTATTTTTTATTTTCTGCAAGTCTTTTTGATTCACATCCTTTTTCATTTGATTAAAATTTACTTAATTAATAGTATAATAATTAAGTTATAGGGAAAAGAAATAATCTTTTATTTTACATTTTTTATTATCATCATTTTTCTTACCTCACACTTGATCTTTAATGTATTCCCTTCTGATAAATACTTGCTACCTTTCACGTTCATAACTTTGTCCAGTTTCAAAAATTTATCTACACCATTTGCTGTATTTTCTTTAAAATCCACTGATGACAATTCTTGAATCCCTTGAATCATATTACAATAAGAATAAAATACGGATTACTTTAGTATTTCTTTTAAAATTAGACATAATAATTTATTATAATGAAGTAGTATTCTATTTTTTATTATAATTTTTAATAATAATAGACAATATTACTTACAGTCCTTATCAATCAATTTTCCGTTTGAGCCAATAATTCCAATTCGGAACGAAGCCCTAATAGTCCTTTCAGATTTAGGAATATTTGGATCATCAACACCGAATTTCAAAAAACGGAGATAAATTGCCACATATTCTTTTTTTCCAATTCTCTTTCTTGGATTAAGATCCAGTCGCCTAAATTTCATAGATCACATATTTTACAGCTTATATTATAACCTTCTGTATCTTATAATATTATGGGCATAATAATATTATTTTGTACATTAAAATAATAAAAGTTCTAACCATTCATTGTTACTAGTTCCACCGTTAAAAACCGGGCTGAGAATATCCTCTGTTGAAGAATCTTTAAATGCTGGAAAATTCCTCAACGCCCAAACGAAGTCAAATTTTTCTTGTTCAATCTGTTACATAATAAAAATATATATATATAATAGCACAAAATATTATGGTAGTCAACTATTTTGACATTAGTTGTCTATGCTATGCATAACTTTTAACATTTTGTGAATGCGATATGCGATATTATGTGATACATTATGTTTTGTTGTGTAAATTAATTTTATACAATTAGACACATTTCCTTGGATAAATAATGGTAATGATTTATCATGCTCGGATGTTGTCGGTTGTCGGTTTTCTGTACATATATATATAATATATGTTTACCTCGGAGCTCCAGCTTTCAACACATTCTGGTGAAAATTCACCATGTTTTGAACCTTTTTTATGAAAAGTCATGTTGTTGACTGAAAGTCAAAAGTCACAATATCTTCACCTCTGAAAATTATATAACAAATAAAATGATGAAAATGTGCATGTACACACTACACACAATTATGTATTATATATTATATTATGGAAATGTTATGCACATACATAAGTTATACTAAAGCAATACAAGGACTACAGACTATATTTTTTATAGCAGAAAAAAAATGCGTCTTTCTGTCTTTCTGGATACAAAAAAAAATAATAAAGTTGAAGTTTTCTTACGTCAAGAATAAAGCAAACGCACACAGTTTTAGTATGCTTTGTTGATAGTAACGTTATAATATCTTCTTCAATATCTATTAACTAATGGAAGAGAATACTTGTATATTTAAGAAATTAAATAATTAATTTCACAAAAAAGATCACGACATGAAAACAACACAAAAAGCTGAAAAAAAAATTTAAATGTGCATGCAGCGCCATGAGCATAGAAATGAACATTGAAAAACCACAAAAATAAATAAGTACTGGTAAAAAACTATAGTTTTAATGATAATTAGTGATCATTTTTATCAAGTATAACATAAAAGATATAAACCCTGACTGATATTAATAGAACAATACAATACAACAGCATATGAATTGTTTGTATGTGTATAATATATACATTGTACATATCCCTAACGAGTGGCAAGAAAAACGTTCTGATGTTCAACGTCACATTTATTGTTTATTAATTTATTCATTGATAGGTTATAATTTTTCACATTTTAATATAAAATGGTACTCGACAATTGATTCAAATTGCAGTAAGTAGAAAATAGATAATAGGAGATAAAATGATACAAGTAAAGTGCATTCGTTCAACATAATAATAATATTATTCTAATTTATAATCTACCAAGTACAAAGACCATGTTGTTTAGCTCTAGATTTATCGATCATTCGACGTTCACTCTACGTAAAACTTTCAATTAGATCATAGATTCATATTAATTATAATCTATAATAGTATTGATTTTGAAACCTCAGTCAGGGACTCATTCTATTTTGTTGTCAATAATAATATTGTGCAGTAACTGCATTAGTTTTTATTACCCTTTCTTTACTGTTCAGCTAAAACTCAATGTCAAATGTCATTACATCATTCTTTGTACTTAAAAGTTAAGAAACCAAATGTGAGGAAACCACACATATTGCAAATAATACAATTCTCCCAGGTAAGTATAAAAAAATTCACACACTATACTAAACACTGAAAAATATGTGTATAAAAGTCTTTTTGTTTACTTTCCATTTTGTGTACATAATACTGTTTTGGATTTAAAATATAAACAAAATATAATAATTATTATTTGATAGGTTTTGATGGAAAATGGGGACATCAGCAGTAACCAAAATAGTATTTGTCTTGGGTAAACCGGGTTCAGGTAAAGGGACTCAATGTGAAAAACTAGTAGAAAATTATGGAGATTCCTTCCATCATTTGTCTGCTGGAGAAATTCTTCGACAAGAAAGGAAAAAATTGTATTCACCTTTCAAAACTATTTTGGATAAACATTTTAACGATGGAACACTTATTCCAGCTAAACTAACTGTGAAACTACTCTTTCAAGAAATTATTTACAAAATTGGACAACAACAACAAAGAAAGATCAAGACAGAAAATACTTTTCTAATTGATGGATTTCCTCCAAATTCCGAGAATTATGAAGAGTGGAAGAGACAAATGAATGACTACAATAGTAACAATAATGACAATAGTTTACAACTCTCTTTCATTCTTTATTTTGATGCTGCTGAAGATCATGTTTGTATGACGAGGTGTTTGAAAAGAGGTAGAAGTGAAACAGGAAAATCTGACGACATTCCCATAAATATTCAACGGAGATTTACAATCTTTAATGAAGGTGTAATTCCTGTAATGGGCAAATTTCAAAAGGATGGACTTCCAATTCAAACTATTAGTATTAGTGGAAAAGAAAGCATTGATGAAGTTTTTCAGTGTGTTGAAGGACTGTTCGGAATTTAACGACTTGACTTGGAGGAATAATAATCATATAATTACTATTAAATATTAAATGTTATGTTTTGACTTTTTTTTGGATAAAAGTACACGTAGTGTAATTGTTGTGAATCATTATGTATCTGTACGTTTTCTTAGCACTATGAAAAATAAATTTTTACAACTTTTTTTTACTGTTTACTCTTTTGTTACAATAACAAAATTTGTTTGATTTGTCTGTACTTCTTGCAATCAGTTTTTGATCATTTGAAATTTAGAACATATTACATAAGTTATCATGTCGCAGCACTGAGATTTTACAATTATTCGTTCAGAAATATATCCGTATGAGGGCTTGAATTGTTACACCACAGGATCCACGTCGACTTATTAAAAATATGTCCGTTTTTCAGTGAATATTTCTATATATATATAATCTTTTGCCGATAATGTTTTAAAACCAATTTGATACTTTATATAATAATGAGACTGAAGAATAAAGAATTATTATCGCGTTCCATTAGGTGGATGGCTATGTCCGATAAGACTGAGTCCTCTCCAACTATTAGTACCATTAGGCTTATAGTGTTTTTCTTTATCACAATCAGGATCTCTTCCTGGTAGTACATACGAACAGGAGGAAAGTTTCCTTTGTCTACCTTCAACCTCCGCAATCAGTAAAACAAAAGCTACTATTGCCCACACAATTATAACACAGATGAGTCCACCAATACATATGAAGAAATCCCTCGTGAATGCCTTTTGTGGACCCTTGACTTCTACAGTACACAGAACGCCAAGAAAATTATTAAGAACCATAAAATGCAAATCTCAGTTACATCTTTTTTTATTTGAAGTATATAACTGTAACAGAAACATAGTTTACCTATGGGCAGTGATGTCCGACGTGGCGGTGGCTGCTCTTCCTGTTATTCGTTCAAAATTTGCTCTTTACGTGTCGTACATTATATATTATAATATGTCCTTATGTTTTGAAAGATAAAACACAAACTTTTAATTACGAGTTTCGCTTACCTGAGTTACATCTTTCTTTGATTCTTCAACAACAACTGTTATTTGAACAGCCGGTTCAGGTGCTTCTGGCGGCGGTGGTGGCGGTTTTTTGTCTTCCTCTACAGGAGGAGCTTTTTTTTCCTCGACGGGAGGGGCTTTTTTATCCTCGACGGGAGGTGGTTTCTTTTCTTCTGCTGGAGGGACTTTTTTTTCTTCTGTAGGAGCTGCGGGTGGTTTCTTTGCCGCCCCCGGAGCCTTTTTACCAGCTGTGGATGGTGTTGCTTTCTTTGATCCAGTAGTGGATGGACTTGGTGTTGGTTTTGAACTAGGTGTGGACACTGGAAAAATTAAAGTTTAAGCCAATACAGTATGAGTTATTGTAGGAGTCGATGAGTCAAAGTAAATCATGTCAAACTTTGTACTTACTTTCTGGAGATGTATACAAGCTTCCGGAGTCAACAGTGACTCAGCTTGTAATCCAAAACTATAAAATGGGAGGTAGATAATCTAAAAGAAAGTATGCTTTCGTTGTCAATGAATAAGCATTTTCACTTTTATCTTGTCTTGTGACTTGTGATTCCTATTTCCTATATATTTTATATTTTATTACTTTTAAAACTTCCTCAACTTATTGAGTGACAATGAGGTGAGGGGAGGGGAGAGGTACGAGGTGTTGTAACGGCAGAACCCACTCAATGCAATGCTCAAAAGCGCATATATAGGAGAAGGCAAGGCAAGGTGAGAGGTCTTGAATAACAAAGTTTAGTTGCCAGTTGCCATGCATATACATAATACATATTACATATGCATGGTGCATGGTGCATGTGTCATTTTCATTTTTCATGCATTTATATAAAAAACCCGCGGATGATATTACAAGGTCCGGAACCCTCCCGGCACAGAATCATTCTAATTAGTGCGGCGTTTGACCAAGATAGCTGGAGTCCTTTACCTAAAGGTAAAGGACTCCAGCTATCTTGGCGTTTGACGTTCCATTTCGTTTCTTGTATGTAGTTTTTTGTAATGTAATGAGTAATGACAATGAAAAAACGTTGTACAAATTACGGAGGTGAAAGTAGTGATCTATATTACGCTTTGAGTTGAGAAACTTGAGTCAATCTGTGAAGCCCGTTTTAGAAAATCGCTAGTTATCATGCAGGTTAACCTGGCGTGAGATGGGCTGTAAATCTCTCTCTGTCTAAATACAACCAGTAGTTCTCGAATGCATTGTTCTGATGGTCTTCAAATTCATAAAATTACAATCTCTTTGCCCATGCCCATGTTCTAATGAGAATACAGTTACCTGTGTTAGATGTTAGATAAAAATTAAAAGACCCATGGGACTTGTTTTTGAGGCAATAATACGTACAATGTATGTGGTATATAATATGTAATACGATGTATGACACTTCTTTATACTCTTTATACCCTTATCTTAAAATAATGCGGGTTGCAAATGTTTTGACATCATTTTTATTCAAACAATAAATAGCTCATCGCCATAATCTCTTTTTACTCCAATTGAGTAAATATAACAGTTTTACAGGATGGTTTTGTGAGTTTCGAAAAAGGAAAAATCAAAGGCTATATGTACTGACGTTTATGTATGTTCATTGTTCATCTTTATGACGACGATGGTGAGATACATTATCACCCTTTTTCATGGAGGAAAAGGTATGGCCCTTAATAGCGGGTTTTTTCCTTCGTATGATTCCAGGTTTCAAATTTGGATTAACTTTGAGAGTACCTGCAATTCTGCGTTTTGTCTTTTTTGCAATGGATGTAGAATTAGAAATATTACTCCTCTCATCCGATCTTTTCCGAAGTTCTTTCACCTGTTCTTCATACGCTTGAGGTGTTTGAACTTCTTTATCTTTAATCTTCTGATGGCTTGGTTGACTTGGATCTTTACCAGTGGAAGTGGGAATAGGAATAGGACCCTGAATTAATGCTTCGGAAGTCAGTGAAGATATGTTCCTTTGCTTCTTGTTCTTTAATTTTTCACGAGATTCAGCTGCTTTTGCCTTTGCCAGAGCTTCATTCGTCTCCCAGTTGAAAAATATTGTATCTTCCTGCTCTAACTTATTCATTCCTTCATAGATTTCTCGCAATGTCATTGTTTGCTACAATCATTTCAATTTTATAAACATTTATCATTTTTTATTAATATTCAGTGTAAAATCAAAAGTCAACACTGACAAATATAATTATTATGATGTATGATACTTTTTGAAAGAAAAATGAGCAATAAAAAATAAAAAACTATGCGAGTATTATGGGTATAGACTTATTTTGTGTATTGTACCGAAGGTTTGGATTTTGATCGTTTTTTCGATTTGGTATCTCCACCTCCACCATCTTCATCGTCATCCGACAGCTTATCAAACTCCGCACTATCATCACTTTCAAAAGTATTGTCATAAATCTCCAATTTTTGAAAATCATAAAGACTTTCTGCTTCTAATTTCATCAAGTTGATTTTTTGCATAACAAAATAGACCATGAGGTAGATAATTATGTTGAGGACAAGATAGATGGCGTACACAATTTCCTGATCCCTTGATAAAATAGTCCTGATCACTTTGTCACAATAATAATGTACTTTCTCATTACAACCCTTCAAAAGGAAGCAGAAAATCATTATTGAAATTTGAAATTAAAAATACCTTTTAACTTTTAATAATCAGTAGAAATAAAATGTACATCATTTTGACTTTTGAATACTGAATACTGAATACAATTAAAAATTAAAAAATGTGATGGTGTTTCTAGTTTCTAATTTCTAAATCGAAAAAAAGGAAGGAACCTCTGTATAAAGCCTTGCTTTGACTTGCTCATGGACAGCCTGATTATTCTTATTTTTTTGCAAGGCTTTGAACCATTCTGTTGATTTTTCTGCACAATACAGATTGCCTACCCATGGCCATTTGCAACAGGAGAAAGGGACGACTGTCTGATGTTTTTGTTGGTAAAAATATAGAGAGTCATTGGCTTCATCCTCATGAGGGTAAAAAATATTCTCCTCATTCAGATTCATCCGTTCATAATCCGTCCAATTGTTGTATCCACAGCATCCCATTTTATATTGAATGTCATGCATTTTCCGAACATAGAAAGGATGTGAGCCAAATTTCTTAATGTAAGTTAGGAGTGTCTTTTGGAAAAATCCAAAATTGCACTGAAGGAGACGAGAATATGCAGACCAAGTCAAGGCGAAAATTGGTATTTCTAATATAAATATCATGATACACTGTGGAATGATCCTATTTTTCCTATAAAAGAAAACTGAGTGCCAGAGAAGGAGGATGAATACAGCGTCTATAATTGCAATAATCATGATAGCAAGTCCAACCCAATTCAAGCGATAATAGGGACCATTAACAATGGGTTCTGCACAAGAAAAAACACAAATAATAAAAAAGGTCAATTATACATAAAACAGGGCATTTTGGGATTTGATTCGAAATTCGGATAGGAAATAGAATAGAATAGAGCCATTGCTAACCTGCACTTCTACAGGTTAAATTGAAAGCTTTGACATAGGGTGGTCCGTCCTCATCATCATGTGGGCACATAAACGATGTAGTAGACGCAGTCCATCTCATTACCGTCATTCCATTTCCAAACATAAAAAAACTGGTGCACTGAATGTTTATGTAGTTCCTTCATAAATGCTCGCTCCTTTTGTTACGGATTTTATTAAAAATTCAGAAAGCCAAAACGAATTCTTTGTAAACTCACAAATTTCAAAAACA
The DNA here is from genome assembly GCA_034698265.1 of Sminthurinus aureus. Lineage (NCBI taxonomy): Eukaryota > Metazoa > Arthropoda > Collembola > Symphypleona > Katiannidae > Sminthurinus > Sminthurinus aureus. The sequence continues at coordinate 14,578 of JAQGBH010004985.1, forward strand.
TGCAGACATTGAAAATGAATTCTGGCAGCATCCCAATGGTCAAGCTTGTGATTCTAGAACAAAAACCCATCAATTTTAATAATTTGTTACATATTATTATGATGCACGATAGAAGATTGATTTTTAGAATTTAGAACATACGATAGTATGTATTATGTATTAAAATGAGATTAGAGTCCCAAGACAATCAGAGTAACGTAAAAAGTACAATACTAACGCTTCTTCGGGTTCCAGGTCGGAATCAGAGTCTTCGTCTTGTACAAGTCCAGCTCTGTTTGATTCGACAAAATCTGAGCGCTTTGGCTCACTAAATTCACCAAGTCTTCTCTCCACTCGATCTTTCTTTTGTTGAACTGACAGTTGTTTAAACTTGGATCGAGTCTGATGAATTCGAGTGAAACCATATCTTGGATCGTCCGGTTCTGTAGTCTCATATTCAGCATCATCCTTATCACTAACAAGGAGACGACCATCACGGAATTCAGTCGCCATCAGTTTGGTTGAAAATGTTTATTTTATTTCTCAGTTGGTTCGGATTTCGGATTGATCCTCAAAAATTAAAACTGATCTGATCTGATCTGCACTGCACTGGTATTCTGAATTTCGGATTGGGTTGGCTTCTAATATCTCGTTTCTCCTCCACTTCTCATTCGGTATATCCACTAGATCCTCATCAGATCATTATATAATTAGACGACCCGAGGATCCCGCGGACAATGGCAGTGGCTACCTTAGAGTATATATAAACATAGAGACGAAATGGTCTTTGAAAATCAAAAATTTCAATGAAAAAATCTCCTAAGAC
>JAQGBH010004986.1:0-15378 GCA_034698265.1 Sminthurinus aureus
GATCATAGGAAATCGTTTTCGATCAAAGGAAATTGTTTTCGATCATAGGAAATCGTTTTCGATCAAAGGAAATCGTTTTTGATCATAGGAAATCGTTTTCGATCAAAGGAAATTGTTTTCGATCATGGGAAATCGGTTTCGACCAAAATGAAGCACTTTTTGTCATTTTGGACCGTTTTGATCATATGCTAGGGGTTTTGATGAATTTCGCTGAACTGTGGAAATCGGTCACATTTTGTGGTACATTGACCCAAAGTAGCCAACTTGCGATTATGAATCCTGAAGCATTTGTGGGAGTCAGCTGATCCTGTGGTTAATTCTGATTTGTGGTTTGGTGGCGAAGTTGCAATTTTTGGTGGCGAAACTATTAATTTTGGTGGCTATTTGATTTTTGTTTAGGTGGAAATACATTTTATTTAGGTGGCAGTGATTATTTTTTTTGGTGGCGAAACTAATTTTTTTGGTGGCGAAACCAATTTTTTAGGTGGGAATGAATTAAATTTTTGGTGGCACAGAATTATGATTTTTGGTGGCGAAACCATTTAATTTGGTGGCTGGGAATTAATTTTTGGTGGCAATGATTTTAAAATTTGGTGGCAATAATTATTGAGTTTTGGTGGCGAAACTATTTAATTTGGTGGCACACTTTTGGTGGCACACTTTTGGTGGCAAGGTTTTGGTGGCGAAACCAATTGTTTTGGAGGCGACTGATATATACACCCTTTTATTTGTTTTTATTTGTTTGTTTCTGTTACAAATTGAATGCGCGTGGAACGGATCAGAAAAGTTGTAAATTCAAATGCAAACCCAAAACAAAAAGTCGAGTTTCTCGAGTTTGTTGATTCAAAATCGGTTGGCTGTGAATTTGAATGCGTCAATTGAAAAGTGCAAACGAGAATCGTCTGTTTTCAACTGTTTGAATCTGCTTTTGTCTTTTGTTTTGTGTGCATTTCAATTGAGTCGAGTTGAACTACATTGACTTTTGTTTGACACGTTCGTTCGTTTTGCGTGTCAGAACAGAACAAACATTTTAAATCTCCGCGAACAAACAAACAGAAATTTGCTTCTCAGTTTCGTCTTTTGAGTTTCTTGAGCTGGAAATTACAAAATAATTTTTGTACTCACATTTCAACGTTTTAGTTCGATTTCGTCTGCATTCAACTCAACTCAATTTGAATCTGGATAAATTCAAATCTCGAACTCGACTCGACGATTCCATTTGAAAACTCAGAAATTCTGATTCTCGTTTCAAATTGTTGTGACTTGTTTGTTTTCTGCTTCTGGAAATTTCGTTGCTTTTAGCTTTTGAATGTTGAGAATTACGGTAAAATTGAGGCGAGAGAAATTTTGCTTGAGTTGAAAATTGTAAACGAAATTTATGTTGGCATTTTCATCTGATTTGAACAAAACGCGAGCCCACTTTGAATTTGAATCCGAATTTAGAACACTCGAGAACAAGACAAAAGAAAACAGAAACTGAGATTAGAATTAGTTGCGACGAAAATGGAAACGGAGTTGTGAATGAGAATTTGGATGTAATTGTTTAAGTTGACTGCGCACCGAAGCTCGTGTCAGGAAATTCTCATTCACTCCCAAATTCAACAGGGCGAATCAAAATGAAACGAGACAACAGAAATTAAACAAAACAAAACAATTGAAATCCACTGGAATTTCAAACTCAAACTCAAGACAAAAGCGAAACTGCTTAAATGTAATTGAAATGTTTCCGTTTTCATTTGTTTTCTCAGTTTAATTCAATTGTTTACCTAAATAAACACGTTGAATTTGGGATGAAACTCGGCTGTGGAAATCAGATTAAGTCAGAATCAGAATAAAATAAGATGAAAAGTATGTAAAAGCAGAATTTAACACAGTTTCAAATTCTCAGAAATCACGACAACCACGGGAATTTTGTATACAAACTGATCTGTTTGTGCGGGCTTTAATTATGAGAAATTTCATTGTCAACACTCCGATTTTGTTTTGTTTCTGTTGGAATAAATCGAATGACAAAAATGGACAAGTTTATGAGATTTCAGAAATGTTCAAATTTTGACAAGTTTGACGCCGTTACAAATTTTTGTTATGTATTTTAAATAATTGGAATACAAAGTTCACTTACATACCACAGGTGCCATTTATTCTGTATGAACACGTTTAAACGGAGATCAAATTCAGCTGACTGTTTTCCAATTTCATCCAAGTTTGCATTTATAGACATTTATTGGAAACCAACATTAAGAAGCACTAACTAACATTTCTAAAACTTTTATACACAAAACTAGAAGTCACCGAGCTGAACACTTTGATTTTTGTATGGAGAACAAAGAACAAAAGAAGACAGTGAATTTGATATCATTTTACGTCAAAATTGTGGATGATAAATGAAATAATTAGAAAGGCATCACCGGAAGTTTCTTGTTATTTTGCTGCTTAAAATCCGTAACTCGATTCTCAACCTCAAACGACCAATTTAAGTCAAAAATACTCACCGCCTTTAACTTCTGCTTCGCCGTCTCCTCTTTTTCGTTGTGTCTTTTTTCTGTTCTCGACGTGACATGAAAATTACAATGATTTTGATGGTCCTTTTTCCTTTTTCTTTGCTCACAAAGTGGAAAATCTCTTGAATTTGAATCCAAGTTTCAATTTCAGCTCCCATTCAAAGTCAAAGTCAAGTGAAGGAAAATGCACGTTGAATTGACTGAATGAACAAATTGAGTCGCGTATCACTCGCAGTCATAAAACATCACTATTTTTCCATAAACTCGTTCGTAATAATGACTACAAATGCACGGATTTGTTATTTTCAATGGAAATTCACTTCCGTCTCTTTTTACTCACGTTTATTCACTTTTGTTTTGAAGGTGGAATTATTTTTGTTCACTTTGAATTCTGATTCTGGTTTACGCAGTTGAATTTGTAATGTTTTTCTGATGCTTCGTCGAGGTTTGAGCTCAACTTGGACTTTTCCTGCGCTCGTCTTCACAATTCAAATCCAACGGCACGTACTTTTCTTCTCTTTTTCTTCTTGTGTTATTTTCGTCTGTTTCCCGAGGCGGAATTTTGAGTGTTTCCTTTCCGAACGTCGTCTCGCTCTTCAATGGAAATTGAATATTTTCTCACTCGGCGAAGGCAGCACAAAAACAAAAAAATTGATACACTTTTGAATAATAAACTCGACTCGAGTTTCCGTTTCTCGCTGCAGCTTGTGTTTTATCCAGCGGATTTGATACTTTAATTTTTAATTGTTTCGAGTTTTTTGAGACGCTGAAATTGAGACGGGAAATAAAATCGCCGTGATGGAGGAATTTGAGCAGCAGGATTTAATTTCAATTGTTCGTCTTTTTAATCGGTTGCAGCGTGTCGTCACCGAGTTCAAATGAACTAAATTCACTTTTACAATGCTTTACAAATGCAAATAAATTTAAGATATTTAGACGCCGTTTGTTTATTTCTGCGATCAAGTTTGTTGTATTTAAGTACCAGATTTCTTTCATTCTCTTACAGATTAATAATTATGCATGAAAATTAACAAACTTCATCAGATTTATTTAATATTTCCAATTTTATTGACTTTGTCAACGCACATTTGACTAAAGACAAAATACGAAATATGAATTTATGAATTTTTGATTTGGTCTTGTTATCAGTTTCAAAGAAATTTTTTTTTGGTTTCATGTGGCTTTTTTGAAATGCAAACAAAAGGTTCAATTTTGATTCTTTTGTTCTGTTTTTTCTCTGGTTTTTGGTCTGATAAAAGTTGAAAAGCTCGTTGACGGGGTTTCCTTTTCTTTGCTTTTTCACTCGGAGATTTAACTCGCTCACTCAAAACTCAAATAAAAGCTTTTGGATTCTCAATTGTGAGACGCTGTGAAAATGATACACCAGATACAATTCACTTGATTCAATCAAAACTCAAAAGTCCAAACTCCAAACTGTTTCTTGCTTTTCAAACAAAAGAAAACCCAAATCCAACTTGCTGGATTTTCTTCGTCTGTCACTTTTAAACTTTTAAAGTTTCGTGTCTTTGTCCTGTTGAAATTTTAAGTTAATCCGAATCTTGAAAATCCACGTTGAAACTGAAGAAAAGCGTCAAAAATTATGATAAGCAAAACACACCAAACTCAGAAAAACTTCAAGACTGAAACTGAAACCCAAAACATTTGAGTTTTAGTTTGAGCCTCCTCAATTTTAAATTGTAGACTCCAAATTCCAAATCTGTACTAACTTTTTGAGTTGGTGTGGTTTTTCCTGTTGAGCTGCGTCGACTGAACTCAAAAATGAACTGAACTCGACCGAGTGAATATTTTCTGCATGAATTTGCGATCCGATGTAAAATCCGCGGAGAAAAAGAAACACGTGGAATTCCTCGAGTTGAAATTTCGATTAATCTTTAAAATTGTTCTGTCACTTTGATCTTTTTAGCTTGACTCGTTCGTTCGTTATGTTTGAAAAGCCCACGGAAATATAATATAAACCAAAAACAAATGCAGACTGAGAAACGGCAAAAGAATTTTCATGAGCTCGATTTTAAACTGTGTTCAGCGTTTTACGTGTAAAATTGTGAGTCCGAGTTGAGTTTCTGTGAGTTAAAATGACGAGACAAAGGAGCAAATTCAAACTCAAACTCGAGTCGTTGTTTCATTTCGTCTGCACCTGAAAACTTTTGGACTCGTCTGACTCGAGACTCAATTCACATTTCACATCGCATCGCCAGCACAAGAAAAAGCACAGGAATCTCGCGTTTTGTTCGTCTCAATTTCTTTCCGCTCGCCACAACACAAAATACAAAACACGTTCAAAACTCAAGTTGCTTCGCCTCGACTCGTCGCTTCTTTTCTTCTGCTTCTCTTCTGCTTTTGAGTTCGAACTTTTCAACTTACCGACAACATCGTCGCTTTGTAAAACCCACAAACGACATCTCGCCTCTGATCTTTTCAAAAAGGACAAAATTAATGTTCAAGACATAGGCTTTGTCCTTTTTGAAAAGATCAGAGGCGATATTTATTTCCCTTTTCAGTACAAATTGAAAACAGAAATTGATACTCAGAAGATCGTGATTTAAGTTGATGAGATTGATAAAGCAAATGAAATAGGAAACGATTAAAAAAAGGACGAAATTCTGTAAAGCTGGGACGCCTTGTATTATTATTTTCATTAACTTCCGAGGTGTCGCGAACAACGAGGTTTGAAATACGATTCCCAATATCCAATAATCTCATGATCTCAAATCTCAAGAATTATCACATATTCAAGACAATTTTAGCCGAGAGATTTCCCTCATAAAAAATAAAAAAAAACATTTGAACAAGATTTGATGCAGAAATAAATACAACCAACAAAAAATACTGTAACTTCCGTTTGAAAGAAAGGACAACTAACGAAATTCCCCGTGAATGAATAAAACTGCAACACAATCATTCGGATTTTTAACAGGAATGAACACCGTTTTATATTTTTTGCCAGGTCAAGAATGTTGACAAACAAGTAGGTGGTTCAGGATGGTAAAATCCACGGAAAAACTAAAATTCAGATGCAACTTTTGTTTCCTGGAGCAAAACGACAATGAAGACGAATTTAACTCGGATTCGAGTCGCGGATTAAAGTTTTGCGGCGTGAGTAAATATTCTCGAGTTATTTTGTACGGAGACGAACAAGAGTTTTGATTCTTTGTGGCTCCAGGGCTTTCGTTTTTTGCTCCGTTTCTTCTCCTTGCTTTTAAATTTCTACTGTTTTGCTTTGGACTGGACCAAGTTGAAAGTTGAAACGGTGATTCAAATGCATCTGAATTGTACTTTGTTCTGGCATTTGTAAAACACACACAAAATACAAATCCCTCGCCATAGAAATTGAAACAACTCGCAGCGTGTTTCTCGTTCTCCCTTTTTCTCGTGTGTATTTGAGAACAAAGGCAAAGTGCATTTCATTGAATTTAATTGGGATTTGAGACTCGAGATTTGAGACTGGATTTTCTATTTACGCTGCACATTTACGATATGAATATTCTTTCGAGTGTTCGAGTGGGCCATTCTCAACAGAAACAGAAAAGAGAATAAGAAAATGACTGTAAATTGTTCAGTTTCCTCTCGATCCCTCGTTTTGACTCTCTTTTTCATTCTGATTTTCATTCTGCGTCTGCAGTGGATTTATATTTTACATTGTAAATCCGAGTTTAAAAGTCCCGAGAGAATCAAAAGCAGAAGCAAACAAATTTCAATGTACAAATTTACATAGTCAAAACACACAAAGTAGAAAATCAATCACCCGATTTTAATCGCAGCCTCAAATCTCAAATAAAGAAAAGGAAATTAATTTGATATTTATTCACAATTAGACGGATTTTCATTTCGTTCGTCACCTCAACCAAAAACACACAAAACTCCAGGGAAAGATATAACTCCGTCCTGTTGGATCTGTTTTGGAGCATTAAATTCTATAAGCGGCGTTGAACTGCGCAAACAAAATGTGTACAGTTCTGAGAATATAGACTCAAATCTCAGTTTCAAGTCGAGTAGATCAAATGTTTCATGAATTTCCAGGACGATTTGCACACAACACTGTTACTAGGAACTGTTGTCATTTCCAAAACGACCATTTGTTTTACCATTTACGCATTTTGTCTCGATGTCTGCGTCAATGACTTTTTCATTTGATTTGATTGTGGATAATTTGTCTCCGAGTTGAGTTGAGCTGTTCAATTTCTTACCTATTCGTTTCCCTTTGTTCTTTTCTCAAGTTGGATTTGATGCTAACGAGAGTTGAGTTAGGGCTGAAATGTAAACTAGGATCCAGCATCAAGCACAATAAAATGGAAAAGGAGAGAATTTCAAACATAAATAACAGAGCTCCGGCATTTTTTCTCCCTTCTCCGACGAAACTCGTTGCTCAATGTTTAGTCATGTAAATTAAGATTATACACAAAACATGATGCATCTCTTATTTTACATACAAAATAAAACAAGAAAACAGGGCTTATTTTGTATCAGACAGAAAATAGACAAAGTTTTCATCCGAGCTTCGTCTCATTGTCTTTCTGTTTTGTATTGTGCAGTCTCGACTGTCGAGAGTAGAGTGTTGAGTTTGGAACAGGGCAATTTCTGTTTCTAATTTTAAGACACTTTCTTTTGTCTTGTCCCTTTTCTCTGTTCCTTCTAAAATCAAAGTGCTAATTGAATTATCCAACGTCTCATTCTGATTCTTACCCGAATCAAATAAAATCTCTTTCAATGTTCATCCCAAACGAAACCGAATCAAGATTAAGAAAGGAAAAAAAAGACGACGAGGATGCAACGCTTATGAAAATGATGCTGGTGTTTTGGTAAGATTCTCAGTGAGAAAATGGACGAGCAAAAGAATGTTTCATTTTGTTGTGGCGAGTTTCAACGTGACGAGAAAAAGCAGGGAAAAAAGGGGAGTTTGGAAAGGGAGCGGAAATGACGGAGCAAATGGAAACTCATTATTTTATTATCTTTCGCTTGCGATGATTTTGAGTCGAGGATGCATTTTAAAACACAACGGAGAACAATTCACGTGTTTCGTTCTGGAGCATCAGCTGAAAACAAAACTCAAACTGAATGAAATGAAATGAATACGGACAAAAAGAAGACCAATAAATTTCCGAATCGCGTGGTCATCCTCCATTTTCTGTTTTCACTATCAAACATTTCGTTTTTCAAGGTGGATTTTTATTGTGGATTTTGAAAATGGAAAACTGAAAACAGAATCCAAATTCAAAGTAAACGTGGAAATTTTACACACAGCGAGAATTGAGACGCAGATCAAACTCGAACTCTTTTGGTTCATTTGATATTCAATTCGATGCATAAAAACACACGGAAAATGCATAATTCATGAGCTCGCGCTAATTTGTAAATAAATCGTGTGTTTTCTTCGCTTAACATGTTCTGCCTCGTTTTTCGTGTTTCTTGTTCTTGCTTTATTCTTTATTTAGACTGCACAAAATCAACCATATTTTTGACTTTGGCTTTTTGTGGGATTTACAGTTTTCAGTTTACAGTTATTTCAACGTCCGCACTTTGAATTTTACATTCTCAAGTCTCGATTTTTGAGCAACGTGAAACTTGACGCGTGATCGAGAACTCGACCCAAATGTATTTGCATTTTAATTTATGTTTAAGCCGATGAAATTTGGACTGTTTAAAATAAATAAAGATGAACAAAAATCAGTGTTAACGAGATGAAAATGGACGAGCAAAAATACAAATTACAAATTGAGTCAGTTCGGCCGCTCGTTTTGCTCCGCATTTCGCGAGTTAACAATTTACGAGTAACAATTGGCCCATTTGAATTTACAATCGACCGCTTAAAACACAAATTAAGACGTTAATTTGACGCGAGTGAACAATTAAAATGAATGTGTGAAATATTTAAAACTGAAAACAAATCATGAGCAAAATTAATTAAAATTTGGAGCTAAAATGTTTTGTTGATGAAAGTCTTCTTCAAAATTCGACTTCATGACAATTTCGAGTTTATTTCAAACAAAAAATGATCATTTAATTCTTTTAAATTTTCCTCCGTGCGATTTTTCACCTTTTTCATTAGACTAAAATTTTGTTTTGTTTTTATATGCGGTTTAAAAACAGTTAAATTTGTATTTTAGGGAGCAAAGCTGACTGCATTTTTAGTCAGATTGTTCGTCTTTTAAGCCGTCGTCAACTGTGAAACATTTAAAAAATGATACGGAGAAACAAGTAGAAGTTTGCTCGAGAAAAACTACAAGAATTTGAGCTCAAATGACGATTTTTAGTTTGATTGCGTAATAAAATTAAGAGTCGAGCGCAGTTTATCATTCGAATTCTCAAAAGAATTTCACGAGCGAAACACGCGCAAGAAAAAAAATATCCGCACTTTTCGACCTTTTTCCATTTTCCGTCTCTGCCTTCGCTCGTTTCGGAATTTCTAAATAAACTCAGCAGCGAGGAAAATGCACTACAAAATACAAAACTCAACACAAAACAAGAAACTTCGTTTCCGTGAAAAGTGAACCACTTTACAAAATTGTTTTCTCTTCGTCTTTTCTTCGTCTTTCTCCGCAAACTGTAAACACTTTCTTTTACTTTGTTCTGTCGCCGTTTTTTTCTTTTCTGTTTTTGTTGACGCCAGGAGGAAAACAGAAATAATTTTTACACACATTTTCAACTCACCTTTTCATCTCAATTCCAGAAATTTTCTCATGGCAAAACTCTTTAAAACCGGAGGATGAAGATGACAGTTTGAAATTTTCTCTTGGCCTTAGAATTTCGCAGTTTGAAAATGTCTTGTGGCAATTTTTCATGGGACAAAAACTCATGAATCAAGATTAAAATTGAAACTGCGAGAAACGAAATTCAAATGTCTTTTTTATCCCTCAAAATTTAAAATGAAATTTAAAATCGGCTCATCTTTTCAACTTTGAGAAACGAGTCAATTTAAATTTAAATTACAATTAAATTACCACAAAAATCCATCCGAGAAAATTCAAATGAATAAACATTTAAATCTCAAATCTCAAAGAGCAAAAAGTAAAAGCAAAATTGTTGAATAAATTCCCAGTGGTGTGAATTCGGAATTCCGGATGTAAAATGTAAAATGGTCCAGTTTTTGGTACTCGTTTCCGGTCGCATGAATTTCCAGTGCCAATTTCAACAGTCGTTTTGCTCTTTAATCTTTAAAATGGGATAAAAGTTGCAAACCGGACGAAGTAAAACCAGAAGAAGAAGAGAAAGAGAAAAAGAAAGAGCGAGCGGGCGGTTTATAAATGAGCTGAAATGAGCAAAGATAATGAAAATGAGAATGAGGAAAATGTGAAATTACGTTGGCTGAGCCCAGCAAAAGGAAAACGCGAAAGAGAAAAGACATAAAACGAAAGTGGAGGGAGCAAAAAGCAGAAAGCGACACGCGACTCACGAATGAACGGCCTCCGGCAATATGCTAAATGCTAAACTCCCAATGAAGGAAATGCAAATCCAGAATCACGAATCGAGAATCGAGAATCAGATGAAAGATAAAAGAGACGGAAAACGGAAAACAGTTTGTTGGTCGTGCATCAAGTTTCGGTTCTTCATTGTAAATTTGAATATACTTTTGAAGTCGGAATCATCATTTTGTTTGTGGTCACTGAGAAACGATCTGTTTTCTTCATCCGCTTTTTCATGTGGATAGTTTGTCAAGAAATTGTTGTAAGAGTGAGAAAGTTGAACGCCGTTTAAAGTTTTAGCCGTTGCTCGGTTAATACTTTCATTTATATGTACACTGGTAATTAACCCAATCAAGAAATGTCATGCACTCCTTAAACTTAAGGCATGTGAAACTTAAGGCATGTGAAATGTTAACTTTGGGGTTCAGCTCCCACTCCACTGCATAATTTCTTCGGCATTGGCTTTTGTGCAGGGATAAACAAGATAAAAACGAAATAGCGAAAAGAGGAAGTTGGACGCCGTTTATCATTTTGCAAGTTGTATGAGAGAAACGGCAAAGAAGATCCTGTTTGGGGTACTAAGTCCACACAGATTCTTTGTGTAAATATTTTAAAATGAACCTTTAGAAAAATCCCCCGAAATCCGTTTTCTTCCCGAGTCCTCTTCACCTTCTTGGTGAATTTTCGAAACTAGTGGACTTTAAAACTGCAGATCATAGTATTTGTAGTATTTGTGAATTTGAAGGTTTTTGCTTGATCTCGTTGTTATAGTCAAAATTTGAATGAGCCAGGAAAAATTCCAGTAGGTTGGCTTGAGCACGAAAGTGGATTGCCATTTCTCTTCGTTGTATTGGCATTAGCGTTTGTGCAAGGACGCAAAAAACAGAGCGAAAGGGAAAATACGCAACATGGAAAGGAATACGTTTGAATCTCCTTGGGCGATATTTAACTAAATGTGAAAGCAGCTACAAAATACAAAGTGAGACAGGAATCGGATTGTCAATTGTTGATGGTGCGATTATCTCAGATTTCTATTTTCCATTTTGCGTATGAACCCCAAACGCAGTTGTAATTCCCAATATTAGAATTTTGTTTGTGTCGTATCCTAATGAGACGATGCCGCTTCTTTCGTTTTCCCCCTTTTCTGTGGAAAGTTTATAAGTGAAAGTGAGAATCCTTGTGCGAGTGTTGGCGTTTTCAAGTGTGTTTCTGTTTGTGTGGATCTCGGAAGCGAAAATGATCCGAGTTTCTGTTTAAATTTCCCTAACTCGATTCCATTGCTCGATTTGAATCCGTCGTGTGCGTGTGGAAGTGGAGCTAATTCAAATCTCAAATCTGAAATCCAAAATGTAATCACAGCGACGGAAAAGAGAAGAGTGGAAAAGGGTTCATCTTTAATTTAACAGAGCTCGAGGATCGAGGACTTTGAGTTTATTCACAATTTACACCAACAGCGTCAAATTAATGAAGGAAAATGAACAAATCTCCCCTCGATCTCAATGTCGACGAGGACAAACAGACACTCAAACTCAAATCAGGACGAGTCAAAATCAAACCGATAGACAAACAAATAAAACCGAATACGAGGAAAAGGAAGCCAATTGTCATTCAAATTTGAATTTGCATAAAGATCTGCTTTCGCTGTGGGGTTCAATTTTTCGTTATTTAAAATTAGAATTCAAACTGACTTTTGATGTGAGGTTTTGAGGAACTGTAGACTTTTGAGTTTCAAGTTGAGTCCTTTATAGGTCGGTTGTCATGGAGAAAAGAATAAGAACCGTTTCGAATTGCTGGTTTTTATTTCCTTATAATTTCGGACTGGAACTTCACGACTGCACAGTAGATGGGTGATCTGAGATTCACAAGGTGGTCTTAAACTGTTAAAAATTTCAAGCGGCGTTGAAATGTTGCAAAACAGATTTTATGTTTTGACTCTCAAGTTCAACTGCGACCGTTTTAAACTGATGTTTGTTGTGAAACGTGCGATGCTGCTGGTTGATGTACCGTAAAAGACCAAATAGTAGACCTGGTCTACTATTTGAAGCTTTGGTATGTACGTAATGCTGAAGCCCATAAGGGGCGTACTATTTGAAGCTGGCTTACTATTTAGTCTTTTACGGTAACTGTTTGCATGTATTACACACGGAGTTATTGGTTCTTGGTGAATAAGAAATTCAAAAGCAAATGCCGTTGGAAAATGGAATGGAATGGAATTTAAATCCAAGGAAAATCGGCTACAAATCATTTTCTTGACCAGAAATATGTCACGAGTACAAGGGAAAATTCAGTGCGATGCAAAATTTGAACCAAAGGGTTACGTTTTAAAGTTGAGGTTTAATTTTTGAAATGCGAACGAGCAGAGCTCAGAAGCAAAAAGCAGAGACAAATAAATCTTGAGATAAGTTGACAATTTAACTGGGGTTTATTTTCTTGTGACTTGTAATCGGTTGACGTTGAACCTGTTTTATTTACCCACAAATTCATTTACAAATTCCGGTAGCACTTACACTCATTTATAATTTACAATTTTTCTTTTGTCCTTTGTCAAGATTGAGGAAAATTACACTGCACTGAAAATCCTTTTAAATAAGCTTCAGAAACTACCGCACCACGTCACAAAACTAAACTTAATCTACATAAATACTCCTGAAAGGAATTTGCTTTCTCGTGTGCCGTATGTAAAACGCTTTCATTATAAATTATGACCTAATTTTTGAGTAAATGAACAAGATAATTTCATATTATGTATTGAAATAAAGACTTTTTGGACGAATCTTCATCGTTCAATCGCCGTTTACATTTACATTTATTCTTGAGCGGAAGGGGAAAACAAACATTGTGAATTTTGATGTCGCATCAAAGCAAAAATTTGTGTGGATAAAAAAATCATCACATTTTAAACTCTAAATTTCAGCGGTTTCATCTAGAACTTAGAATTGATAATTATCAGGCAACACAAAATCAAAACCAGACAAGAGACTCGCGCGTCTTTCAACCTGAATTTTAAATTCATGCTTCAGAATCCATGTCAAAGTAAAGTAAAGTCAAAGTCACTTTCATGCAAATTTAAACAGATTTCACTTTAGAATGAGAAAACATGAGTTTTGTCATCGCCTGATTCTTTGCGTCATAACGATTTCAGAAAAAAGACAGGGGTAAAAAATGAATTTCAGTTTGACATCAGAGGGAGCAAAAACTTGTGAAAACCGCGATGGGTTTATTTGGTATTCGAATGAACAAAACTCTTCTCAACTCTCGAGTCTCAGTTTTCAACTATCAAGTGACAAAGAGTCACAGATCAAGTTTGTTGGGTCCCATGAATATTCAGGTTCGAAATCCATGACGTATCGTCTAATATCCCGTAACATTGTCATCGTCTGGCTAATCGCCTGAATCCAAATTAAATTAGACAGTTTTCTGCATTTGTGTGACTCAAAATGATGCAACATTTGGGGATTTTTCAGTTGACACGTTTCATTTTCGAAATTTTAGTTACTTGTGTAACATGTTAAAATGTCTTCAAAAATCCAAGTCGTGTAATTTTATTGTGTCTAGAATCTAGAATGTTGAAGGTAGAAGGATTTGAGTTATAACCGAAAAAATAAATTTTAATATGCTCGAGTTTGACGCCGTTTTATGTTTTTGGGATATAAAATCATCTGATGCAATGGTTAGAAGTACCGGGTTTCCTGTATCGTGGACCTAGTTTGAAAGCGAATCCGTTCCATTTATAATACACAGGACGGAATCGCTGTTAGAAATAATCCCACGATATGGAAAATTGTACACTCTGCAACAATGTATTGACTACATTTCAAATGACTATAAGATTTTTCTGAATCTAGTTCAAAACGTAAAATTTTTTCCGATTCTCACAATCTCCCAATTTCTCAATGCAGTCAACATTTGCCTGTTCTTTCCATCAAACACAGAAAAGCTGACACAGCAGCGAAATTGGTCGTGTATATTTTATTTTAGTTAAAAGTCAAAAGTCAGATCTTCAAAAGAGATTTTGGTAATAGAATCGTCTTTTTTCCCTGTAGCTAAAATAAACTTAATAAAACTACACAAATCAAAAAGACTCAGATCACAACAAGATTGACCTGTGCGATAAAAATAAAATTCCCTCGGATTCCAGATGAAATTGTCAATCTGATTTCCCTTTCTGTCGAATTCATTCCTTTTCTTTTTTTATTCCCCGCTGCAACAAATTCAACTGCATTCAAAACTCAAAGGAATTACAATTTACAATACACGCACAAATAAACACATTTTCTTTATTCTGGACTTTAGATTTTTGAGCTTTGAATCTTCAGAAAATTCAAAGGAGGAAAAATGATAAAAATCTCGGTAGAGCAACAGTTTTTTGGAATTCCGAATTTCGTGACTATTGATAAAAATTCAAATGTAGTTTATGATTTTTCTCTTCTTTGCATCAGAAATCTCAACCTCTATGAAAATTTTAAGAACGAAAGAGAAAAACGTTCTTGCTGTCTGCTTCAAACGGAGAAATGGAATAAAATAGATTTAAATTTGGAGAGAAACTCGCTTGTGGATCTTGATTCTTAACTCGTGATTCTCGACGCAGTCAAAGTAAATAAATTACCCACATGAGAAAAATTGAATGGTTTTAGAGGAAAATATCCGTGTAAATATCAAAGAACAACTCTTTTTCAGCGTATCAGTTTTTTCTCCCCTCGAAATCTCGAGACTTCCCGCGGACTCCGAATTGACGATTTAACAAGGGAAACAACGGGAGTCAAAAAGGAAAAAACCTGGACAAAATCCACGGGGTTTCTCAACCAAAAACTTGGAAAAAATCAGAATGTTTGCTTTTATACTTTGACTTTCTTTGGGCTTTGAGACAATAAACCAGGACACATATCTCTAATGCAGAAAGGCAAACATACGGTTTAAAATAATGAGCGGCGTCGAATTGATCATGTTGAAATTGAACGCCGAATAATTAAAAATTACTCGAGGAAACCGAATCAACCGATTCCTTTTAACTTAATCCGCCACCAATTGAAAAACAAAGGATGTGAAAAGTGAAAACAACAAGAAGAAAAGAAGAATCGCTCGAGACTTCTCACTTTCAGGCTCAAATTCCATGTAAAAAGTGTAAAAACACACAAACGAACGCGTTGGGCTCGAAGCTAAATGAATTTTAACAAGTTTTTTGCACCCCGCTGCGTCATTTTTCCATTTTCCTTCGCTCGTTTCATTTACCGACACTTAAAAATCCCTCGCACCAAACCGAACCAACAAACTTTTTAACCTCTTGAAAATGAGTCAAAGGTCCAGAGAAAAACGTGAAAGGGATTTTGTCATTAACATTTTGAGAGTTGCGTAAGCTTTTGATTCTGGGTCAAAAGTTTGCCGTTTTTAGGAAGCGAAGCTGAGTATTGTTTTCGTAAGATACGGCTGGCTGGCTGGGTGTGTACATTGGGGTAATGTGA